>JARQOD010004236.1:0-56710 GCA_033576555.1 Oophaga sylvatica | reverse complement strand
GAACGAATTCTTGACTCTAGGTTTGTCTGTCGTGCTCTTCAGTATCTGATACATTGGAAAGGCTACGGTTCAGAGGACCGGTCGTGGGTTCCTGCCTGATCTGTTCATGCGGATCAGTTGGTCCGGGCCTTTCATGCCAGGTGTCCTGAGAAACCCGGGGGTCCGTTGGCCCCCCGTTGAGAGGGGGGTACTGTCATGACCCAGGATGGGGTTTGGTCTTTGTCCCTTCCTGGCCAGACTGGGGTTAATGGTTTCAGCCTCTCTCTGGCAGAAGGCGGCTATTTAGTTGCCAATTGACCTAGGTCTGGTGTCAGTTATACTCCTGCCCTCGGCTGAGTTTAGTTGACCTCCTGTGTGCCTGTGCCTTGTGCCTGATCTTGTTGCTTGTTTGGTTTTGACCCGGTCCGTCTCTTCGTTGTGAGTTTGTCTACTGTCTTGGTACTGTGTATTTGCCCGTTCTGGTTTTCTGATCCCTTGGCTACGTTCTGGTTATTCTCTGCCTGCTCCTCTTGTACTGCGTTGCTCCCTCTGTGTATGACCTAGCTGTCCTGACTATCAGTTTTGTCTATGCCCCTTGGTAACTCTGTCCCGTAGTTACCCTTCTAGGAGTTTTCCTTCTGCTCATGCTCTCTGGAGCTTAGGCCACGCCCATCAGCAGTCACGTGCTTAAGGTCCTCTGGCCTGAAGCATTCTCTGTCTGTTACTGCTTTCTCTGAGAGACTGTGGCCGGCGCCGCCCTTGGCAGTCACGTGCTTAGGGTCCTGTTAGTCTGAAGCACGCATCTTCACCGCGACTGCCTCACTCCACAGGTATCTTTGAGTGCAGTCTGTCTTATTCAGGACACGCGCACTGGCTCAGTGAGCAAGTGCAGTGCGGTGTTCGTGATACATGGCTCCGCTCCGCTCCCACCCTCCAATCCTATATACATGGCTCCGCTCCCACCCTCCCGTCCTATATACATGGCTCCGCTCCCACCCTCCAATCCTATATACATGGCTCCACTCCCACCCTCCAATCCTATATACATGGCTCCACTCCACCCTCCAATCCTATATACATGGCTCCACTCCCACCCTCCATCCGATATACATGGCTCCGCTCCCACCCTCCAATCCTATATACATGGCTCCACTCCCACCCTCCCATCCTATATACATGGCTCCGCTCCCACCCTCCCATCCTATATACATGGCTCCACTCCCACCCTCCAATCCTATATACATGGCTCCGCTCTCACCCTCCCGTCCTATATACATGGCTCCGCTCCCACCCTCCAATCCTATATACATGGCTCCACTCCCATCCTCCCATCCTATATACATGGCTCCGCTCCCACCCTTCCATCCTATACACATGGCTCCGCTCCCACCCTCCCATCCTGTATACATGGCTCTGCTCCCACCCTCCCGTCCTATATACATGGCTCCACTCTGCTCCCACCCTCCAATCCTATATACATGGCTCCGCTCCCACCCTCCCATCCTATATACATGGCTCCGCTCCCACCCTCCCATCCTATATACATGGCTCCGCTCCCACCCTCCCATCTTATACACATGGCTCCGCTCCCTCCTATCCTGTATACATGGCTCCGCTCCCACCCTCCAATCCTATATACATGGCTCCGCTCCCACCTCCCATCCTACATACATGGCTCCGCTCCCCCCTATTATACGGCTCCGCTCCCACCCTCTATCCTATATACACGGCTCCACTCCACCATCCAATTCCTATATACATGGCTCCACTCCACCCTCCCATCCTGTATACATGGCTCCGCTCTCACCCTCCCATCCTGTATACATGGCTCCGCTCCCACCTCTCCCATCCTATATACATGGCTCCGCTCCACCCTCCCATCCTATATACATGGCTCCGCTCCCACCCTCCAATCCTATATACATGGCTCCGCTCCCACCCTCCCGTCCTATATACATGGCTCCGCTCCCACCCTCCAATCCTATATACATGGCTCCGCTCTCACCCTCCCGTCCTATATACATGGCTCCGCTCCCCCCTCCAATCCTATATACATGGCTCCACCCTTCCTCCATCCTATATACATGGCTCCGCTCCCACCTTCCATCCTATAACATGGCTCCGCTCCCACCCTCCCATCCTGTATACATGGCTCGCTCCCACCCTCCCTCCTATATACATGGCTCCACTCGCTCCCACCCTCCAATCCTATATACATGGCTCCGCTCCCACCTACCATCCTATATACATGGCTCCGCTCCCACCCTCCCATCCTGTATACATGCTCCGCTCCCTCTCCCATCCCTATATACATGGCTCCGCTCCCACCCTCCAATCCTATATACATGGCTCGCTCCCACCCTCCCAATCCTATATACATGGCTCCGCTCCCACCCTCCCCATCCCTGTATACATGGCTCCCTCCCATCCTCCCATCCTACATACATGTCTCCGCTCCCACCCTACTATATACGGCTCCGCTCCCACCCTCCAATCCTATATACACGGCTCCACTCCACCATCCAATCCTATATATATGGCTCCACTCCACCCTCCCATCCTGTATACATGGCTCCGCTCCCACCCTCCCATCCTGTATACATGGCTCCGCTCCCACTCTCCCATCCTATATACATGGCTCGCTCCCACCCTCCAATCCTATATACATGGCTCCGCTCTCACCCTCCCGTCCTATATACATGGCTCCGCTCCCACCCTCCAATCCTATATACATGGCTCTGCTCCCACCCTCCCGTCCTATGTACATGGCTCCACTCTGCTCCCACCCTCCCATCCTATATATATATATGGCTCCGCTCCCACCCTCCCATCCTATATACATGGCTCCGCTCCCACCCTCCCATCCTATATACATGGCTCCGCTCCCACCCTCCCATCTTATACACATGGCTCCGCTCCCTCCTATCCTGTATACATGGCTCCGCTCCCACCCTCCAATCCTACATACATGGCTCCGCTCCCACCCTATATATACGGCTCCGCTCCCACCCTCCAATCCTATATACATGGCTCTGCTCCCACCCTCCCGTCCTATATACATGGCTCCACTCCGCTCCCACCCTCCCATCCTGTATACATGGCTCCGCTCCCACTCTCCCATCCTATATACATGGCTCCGCTCCCACCCTCCCATCCTATATACATGGCTCCGCTCCCACCCTCCCATCCTGTATACATGGCTCCGCTCCCACTCTCCCATCCTATATACATGGCTCCGCTCCCACCCTCCAATCCTATATACATGGCTCCGCTCCCACCCTCCAATCCTATATACATGGCTCCGCTCCCACCCTCCCATCCTATATACATGGCTCCACTCCCATCCTCCCATCCTACATACATGTCTCCGCTCCCACCCTATATATACGGCTCCTCTCCCACCCTCCAATCCTATATACACGGCTCCACTCCACCATCCAATCCTATATATAAGCTCCACTCCACCCTCCCATCCTGTATACATGGCTCCGCTCCCACCTCCCATCCTGTATACATGGCTCCGCTCCACTCTCCCATCCTATATACATGGCTCCGCTCCCACCCTCCAATCCTATATACATGGCTCCGCTCCCACCCTCCAATCCTATATACATGGCTCCGCTCCCACCCTCCCATCCTATATACATGGCTTCACTCCATCCTCCCATCCTAATACATGCTCCGCTCCCACCCTAATTATATACGGCTCCGCTCCCACCCTCCAATCCTATATACACGGCTCCACTCCACCCATCCAATCCTATATACATGGCTCCACTCCCACCCTCCCATCCTGTATACATGGCTCCGCTCCCACTCTCCCATCCTATATACATGGCTCCCGCTCCCACCCTCTAATCCTATATACATGGCTCCGCTCCCACCCTCCCATCCTATATACATGGCTCCTCTCCCACCCTCCCATCCTATATACATGGCTCCGCTCCCACCCTCCCATCTTATATACATGGCTCGCTCCCTCCTTACCCCTCCCATCCCATCTATATACATGGCTCCGCTCCCTCCACTCCTCATCCTTATACATGGCTCCGCTCCCACCCTCCCATCCTATATATAAGGCTCCAGCTCCCACCGTCCAATCCTATATACATGGCTCCACTCCACCCTCCCATCCTTATACATGGCTCCCTCCCACCCTCCCATCCTATATACATGGCTCCGCTGACCACCCTATATATATGGCTCCGCTCCCACCCTCCAATCCTATATACACGGCTCCCTCTACCCTCCAATCCTATATACATGGCTCCACTCCACCCTCCCATCCTGTATACATGGCTCCGCTCCCACCCTCCCATCCTGTATACATGGCTCCGCTCCCCCTCCTATCCTTATACATGGCTCCGCTCCCACCCTCCCATCCTATATACATGGCTCGCTCCCACCCTCCAATCCTATATACATGGCTCCACTCCACCCTCCATCCTATAACATGGCTCCGCTCCCACCCTCCCATCCTGTATACATGGCTCCGCTCCACCCTCCCGTCCTATATACATGGCTCCACTCTGCTCCCACCCTCCAATCCTATATACATGGCTCCGCTCCCACCCTCCCATCCTATATACATGGCTCCGCTCCACCCTCCCATCCTGTATACATGGCTCCGCTCCACTCTCCCATCCTATATACATGGCTCCGCTCCCACCCTCCAATCCTATATACATGGCTCCGCTCCCACCCTCCAATCCTATATACATGGCTCCGCTCCCACCCTCCCATCCTATATACATGGCTCCACTCCCATCCTCCCATCCTACATACATGTCTCCGCTCCCACCCTATATATATGGCTCCGCTCCCACCCTCCAATCCTATATACACGGCTCCACTCTACCCTCCAATCCTATATACATGGCTCCACTCCACCCTCCCATCCTGTATACATGGCTCCGCTCCCACCCTCCCATCCTGTATACATGGCTCCGCTCCCACCCTCCCACCCTATATACATGGCTCCACTCCACCCTCCCATCCTGTATACATGGCTCCGCTCCCACCCTCCCATCCTGTATACATGGCTCCGCTCCCACCCTCCCATCCTATATACATGGCTCCGCTCCCACCCTCCAATCCTATATGCATGGCTCTGTTCCAATCCTACATGAATCCGCTCCCACCCTCCCATCCTGTATACATGGCTCCGCTCCCACCCTCTCATCCTATATACATGGCTCCGCTCCCACCCTCCCATCCTATATACATGGCTCCGCTCCCACCCTCCCATCCTATATACATGGCTCCGCTCCCACCCTCCAATCCTATATACATGGCTCTGTTCCAATCCTATATACATGGCTCCGCTCCCACCCTCCCATTCTATATACATGGCTCCGCTCCCACCCTCCCATCCTATATACATGGCTCCGCTCCCACCCTCCCATCCTATATACATGGCTCCGCTCCCACCCTCCCATCCTATATACATGGCTCCGCTCCCACCCTCCCATCCTGTATACATGGCTCCGATCACACCCTCTCATCCTATATACATGGCTCCACTCCCACTCTCCATCCTATATACATGGCTCCTCTCCCACCCTCCCATCCTATATACATGGCTCCACTCCACCCTCCCATCTTATATACATGGCTCCGCTCCCACCCTCCCATCCTATATACATGGCTCCGCTCCCACCCTCCCATCCTATATACACGGTCTAGCTCCCACCCTCCCATCCTATATACATGGCTCTGCTCCCACCCTCCAATCCTATATACATGGCTCCACTCCCACCCTGTATACATGGCTCTGCTCCCATCCTGTATAAATGGCTCGATTCCCACCCTCCGCTGGGCTCCCCGTCCTCCCCGTCCTCCCCCATCATACTTACCCTCCTCGCTCCGTCGCTGCATCTCTATCCCAGCGGTCAGCTTCTTCCTCTGTGGAGCGGTCACGTGGTACCGCTCATTAAGGTCATGACTATGGACGCCACGCCCATATTCATGACCTTAATGAGTGGTACTACGTGACAGCACCGCCCAGGATAGAAGCAGACACGCCGGCCGGGACAGGGAAGCAGCGACTGAAGGCGAGTATGTACGTGGAGATGACCCATGGTTACAGACGGAAGTTAAAAGTTAGACAATTATATAGATAGATGAGTATGTGTGTATATATACACTGCTCAAAAAAATAAAGGGAACATGTAAACAACACACTGTAATTCCAAGTCAATCACACTTCTGTGAAATTAACCTGCCCAGTTATGAAGCCACACCGATTGTGAATTCATTTCTCCTGCTGTTGTGCAAATGGAACAGACAACAGGTAGAAATGATCGGCAATTAGCAAGATAACCCCTATAAAAAAGTGGTTCTGCAGGGGTGTCCACAAACCATTTATCTGTTCTAATCATTTTTGGCTGTTGTTTTGGTCACTTTATCATTTTGTCATTGCTCTCACCCCTAGAGGTACAGTACAAGAGCATGAAGCGGTGTCTACAACCCACAAAAGTTGCTCAGGTAGTGCAGCTTATCCTGGATGGCACATCAAAGCAAGCTATGGCAAGAAGGGTAGCTGTGTCTATCAGCACAGTGTCCAGAGCATGTGTGTCGACCCGCCACCACAATTGTGGATTACCAGGGCAATGGGGTACTCAGAGCCGAGCCCATGGAAGTCTATGGGGTTTGTCACAGGTAGCTGTGGCTCGGTCTGTGGCCCGGGCGGTCTGGCGTATGTTGGGGATATATTTACAGGGGATAGGTTTATATACAGTTCGTGACGCCACCTGTAGTATTCTGGTAATTAGTACCAGCGCTGCTGTAGATCTCTGAGGGGATGGTGATGCAGCTAGATGTCGGGTCCCCTACAGGTGGGACTGGTCCCTCAAAGTCTATGGGATTTGTGAAGTCGGGTGCAGATAAAGAACACAGTCTCACACGGTCAGCGTCTTTCCATACCTTTACTTGTAAGATGTTCAGGCAGGTCCCAGGGAGGCTGATCCAAGGAGAGTGTATCTTGAGACAGCAGCTGGACAAGTTAGGGGCCTCCTTTACTTCCAATACAACGAGTACAACCAGCCTGAAGCGTAGTTCCCTCAAAATCTCCAGCTAATCTATAGCTGTACCTGCCCAGTCAGCTTTGTGTTAGGGGCCTTCCTGTGAAGGAGCTGAATTCTTATTTTGTCCTGCAGAAACTCTAAAGTCTTCACTCCCCCTGACCCCAGTTACGTACTGACTATAAGGGGCTGTCTGCCGCGACCTAGGGTCCGGTAGATTCCTGGTTTTCTTATCACTGTGCTTGAAACAACAGTGACCCTTCGGTCCCCAGTGACCGGGTGCAATGTGCAGGACTTCTGCAATCCGTAAGCACTAATCCAATAAATCCACTTTGCCTTTCGCCTTGTCCACGCTGGTAACATAAGCACTCAAACTAGCCAAGGGTCGAGCAGTCACTTCTTTCTTTTCCTTACTTCAAAGTTAGCTACAGATGCTCAGTTATCAACAGGCAGGAGCACGTCTCTGAACCTGATACCGTCCTTTAGACAGGGATGCTGAAGGCTTTCTGTACTAAAACTTCTTCTTTCCTTCAGTGTATGCTGAGGAGGTGATACAGCTCTGACTAGACTAAGGTGAATTCAAACACCTATACCAGACTCCACGATATGAACTGATGATAAAGCAGGCTAGACTCCTTCCTCCCTCCAGACGTCTTCTCTCTCTGAAGTCTAGACACTCACTCCACACGTCCTCACTGTCCGAAGACAGGAACTAGACTCGAAATCACTCTAACACATACCTTGACCACTCCCTCAAGAGTAAACTCCACTACCCTAAGGGTGTGTCTAGTATATGTCGAGTGAATGAATATTTAGCATTAAACTGCTGTCTCGCCATACACTCTCCAGGGTACTGCGTGTGCCTAACACCAGGGCTACACATTCCCCCATGGTAAAAGACAGCACTCCCGGGCTGTAAAATACAAAAGAGACATTTTGTTTATGCAATAAACATCAAACAATAACATCTTCCCATCCGGGAGGTGAGAATATCTTGAACGTTGCAAACTTTATAGAAAAATACAAATATTAAATAGCATTCAATAAATATACAAGATACTTGTGAAGGACCCGCACCAAACCTTCAACGTGGGTCCTGGGTGGGCTGCAGGACATCCGATTGCAGACCTCACTCAGTGCCACACCACACGGGTTTTGTTTTCAGAGGTAAGTTGTGACTGGTTTATGTAAAACCAAGAGAAAGCACCGAAGCGCAACTATTTACAAGTAAGTTCTGGGTTAGCATAGTCCTTAACCTCCAAGTCCAATGTAAAACCTAAGACATATTATATAATATCAAAGTGCATAAACTTTTTCTGGTTACTATTTACCATTTATCATTTATCATTTACCATTTACCATTTACCCAGCCGGGCATTCTACAGTAGAAATATATATATTCACTATATAAATTGTGCAAAACTTTACAAAACATTTCAAACTTTTTACTTTTGGTAGACCCGCTATGGATCTCACCAATTCTTCACTATCTTATTCATTTTCTGCAAATACACTTTCCACTACTTTTTCCACCCCGGGGGCTGGAACAACGCAATGGGCCCTTGATCCCAGGACCAGCAAATCATGTGCTGCGATCAGGGTCTGAGTCGCCACAGTTCTGGTGCGAACCTCTAGGGGCGCAACGGGTACACTCTCTCCACATGACACCGATTGCGTCTCAATCACAGTTAGCGATATGGACCGCGTCAGGGATTGCGATTGAGACTGGGTCGCATGTTGCGATGTAGAGGTGGCTTTAATTTGCGATGAAATCTGGGTCGCTTGTTGCGATGAATTTGCAGGGGGCGATGCTGGGGCACGGCCGGATGCTGCTTGAGCTGGAGACAGGGACGCGGCGGTAATGGTGACGGTACCTGCGTCTGGGACGGGGTCACGGACGATGGTGACGTTAAGGGCATACCATCCCTTCATTCCCCAGTGCCGCGTATATGTGACGATATCTCCATTTGCTAAGTCCCTCCCGGGATGGCCTTGCGGCAGGTGGGATTCTACGTCACGCCTGCTGACAAAGACTGCTGGGTAGAGGCCCGGTTCACGGATAAAGCCCCAGCCCTTCCGGAGCTGGAACTCAGTCACACACCCCTGCCGCCGCGGTTCCCGTAAGGTACCTTTGTCGCGACGGACAGTCTCCTTGTCGGCAATCAGCTCGGCATATTGTCGCTGACGGTTCCTCTGAGTTTCCCGCTCTTCCTCCTGCTGACGCCTCTTCTTCTCCTCACGACTCTGCCATTCCTGTTCCCACTGGGCGGTATAAGCGACGTCATCCAGGCGCGCCATTTCGTCCCAGTCCACATCTGGTAGTGACGGACAGGACCCCTCCGGTGTCCCTGCCGGGGACCGATCATCTGCTGCGGCCTCTTGGCCGGGCGGGCGTTCCGGGATTGGCTGTACCTCCTCAACTCCTTCGCTTCCACCGCTTCACCGGTGGGATCGGGATCGGTACTTTCGGGGGCAGCCTCCGGTTGCTCCTTCGCCTTGGGCAGCAGACTCTTCGGTATCTGGAATCGTGGGGGTTCGTTGAGGGGAGAGATCACCGTGTCCACAGCCTCCGCTGTTCCAGGGTGCGCCGGCGTCTCTCAATTTCTTCAAAGCCAGGTTGGTCCTGGACCATCTTCTTCAGGCGTGCATTTTCTTCTCTTGTCTCAAGCAACGCCTGCTTCAGGTGCAGGATCACGGATAACTCCGGTGTTGGTGGCAGCTTGGCTGAGGCACGGGGCCTGCCTTCCTCCGCTTCCCAGCTCGGCTGCACACGTCCTGCCTCCATGATGTTCCAGAAGATTTCCTTTCTTCCTGCGGAGACATCCGGTCTCTTCCGTGGAGGTGGGGTTTGCGTCTCCTCCTCCTCGCAGGGAAGGTGAAGAGGAGGCGGACCTCCTTTGCTGTAGGGCAGGACCGCATGTTGTAATAGCACTTTGAGAGGGCAGGCATTTTCTTCGCGCCACAGGGGGGGTAGACGCCCACGAAGGTACGCCCACCTTCTTCTCCAGCGCCTGAGGGCGCGAATATGGCGACAAAAATGGCGATTTTGGCGCCAAAAGTGCAAACAGTCCTTTTTCACAAAAACATTCCTTAGGCACACAGGGCTCACAATTCCGCGAGTCTCGCATCCTGTTCGTGACGCCAAGTTGTGTCGACCCGCCACCACAATTGTGGATTACCAGGGCAATGGGGTACTCAGAGCCGAGCCCATGGAAGTCTATGGGGATTTTGTCACAGGTAGCTGTGGCTCGGTCTGTGGCCCGGGCGGTCTGGCGTATGTTGGGGATATATTTACAGGGATTGATTTATGTACAGTTCGTGACGCCACCTGTAGTATTCTGGTAATTTGTACCAGCGCTGCTGTAGATCTCTGAGGGGATGGTGAGGCAGCTAGATGTCGGGTCCCCTACAGGTGGGACTGGTCCCTCAAAGTCTATGGGATTTGTGAAGTCGGGTGCAGATAAAGAACACAGTCTCACACGGTCAGCGTCTTTCCATACCTTTACTTGTAAGATGTTCAGGCAGGTCCCAGGGAGGCTGATCCAAGGAGAGTGTATCTTGAGACAGCAGCTGGACAAGTTAGGGGCCTCCTTTACTTCAATACAACGAGTACAACCAGCCTGAAGCGTAGTTCCCTCAAAATCTCCAGCTAATCTATAGCTGTACCTGCCCAGTCAGCTTTGTGTTAGGGGCCTTCCTGTGAAGGAGCTGAATTCTTATTTTGTCCTGCAGAAACTCTAAAGTCTTCACTCCCCCTGACCCCAGTTACGTACTGACTATAAGGGGCTGTCTGCCGCGACCTAGGGTCCGGTAGATTCCTGGTTTTCTTATCACTGTGCTTGAAACAACAGTGACCCTTCGGTCCCCAGTGACCGGGTGCAATGTGCAGGACTTCTGCAATCCGTAAGCACTAATCCAATAAATCCACTTTGCCTTTCGCCTTGTCCACGCTGGTAACATAAGCACTCAAACTAGCCAAGGGTCGAGCAGTCACTTCTTTCTTTTCCTTACTTCAAAGTTAGCTACAGATGCTCAGTTATCAACAGGCAGGAGCACGTCTCTGAACCTGATACCGTCCTTTAGACAGGGATGCTGAAGGCTTTCTGTACTAAAACTTCTTCTTTCCTTCAGTGTATGCTGAGGAGGTGATACAGCTCTGACTAGACTAAGGTGAATTCAAACACCTATACCAGACTCCACGATATGAACTGATGATAAAGCAGGCTAGACTCCTTCCTCCCTCCAGACGTCTTCTCTCTCTGAAGTCTAGACACTCACTCCACACGTCCTCACTGTCCGAAGACAGGAACTAGACTCGAAATCACTCTAACACATACCTTGACCACTCCCTCAAGAGTAAACTCCACTACCCTAAGGGTGTGTCTAGTATATGTCGAGTGAATGAATATTTAGCATTAAACTGCTGTCTCGCCATACACTCTCCAGGGTACTGCGTGTGCCTAACACCAGGGCTACACACATGGAGCAGATACCAGGAGACAGGCCAGTACACCAGGAGATGTGGAGGGGGCCGTAGGAGGGCAACAACCCAGCAGCAGGACCGCTACCTCCTCCTTTGTGCATGGAGGAGCAGTGCCAGAGCCCTGCACAATGACCTCCAGCAGGCCACTAACATCCATGTGTCTGCTCATCCTGTCAGAAATGGATTCAATGAGGGTGGTATGAGGAACCGACATCCACAAGACGGTGTTGAGCTTACAGCCTAACACCGAGCAGGGTGATTGGCAGTTGCCAGAGAACGCCAAGATTGGCAAATTCGACATTGGCGTCCTGTGCTCTTCATGGATGAGAGCAGGTTCACACTGAGCAAATGTGACAGACCTGATAGAGTCTGGAGACGCCTTGGAGACCGTTCTGCTGCCTGCCACATCCTCCAGCAAGACCGGTTTGGCAGTGGGTCAGTAATGATGTGGGAAGGCATTTCTTTGGAAGGCGCACAGCCCTCCATTTACTAGCCACGGGTATCCTGACTGCCATTAGGTACTGGGATGAGATCCTCAGACCCAATGTGAGACCATATGTAAGTGCAGTGGGCCCTGGGTTCCTTCTGATGCATGACAATGTTAGACCACATATGACTGAAGTGTGTCAGCAGTTCCTGCATGATGAAGGCATTGATGCTATGGACTGCATTACCCATTTCCTAGACCTGAATCCAATTGAGCACATTGGGACATCACGTCTCATTACATCCACCAACACCACGTTGCAACATAGACTGTCCAGCAGTTGACTGATGCTTTAATCCAGGTCTGAGAGGAGATCCCTAAGGAGAACATCTGCCGCCTCATCAGGAGCATGCCTGGGCGTTGCAAGGATCTCATACAGGCACGTTGAGGCCACACACGCTACTGAGCATCATTTCCTTGTCTTGAGGCATTTCCACTGAAGTTGGATCAGACTGTAGTTTGATTTTCCACTTTGATTTTGAGTATCATTCCAAATCCAAACATTCATGGGATATTAATTTTGATTTACATTGATCATTTTGTTTTACTGTTCTCAACGCATTCCACTATGAAATGAATAAAGATTTACAACTGGAATATTTCATTCAGTGATATCTAGGATGTGGTATTTTAGTGTTCCCTTAATTTTTTTGAGCAGTGTATATATGTATGAGTGTATATTATATATATTATATATATATATATATATATACACATTTCTAAATACATGTGCTACCTGGTTCCATTCCATAATTACTATGACACTGGTATATTTTTCATATTTGTACTTTCATATTTCCTCCCCTTTTTCAAAAAACCATAGCACTTTTTTTTCATTGACATTGCTGCACAAGAGCTGGTTTGTGAACGTCCCGATGTTTGCTAATCATGTTGCTGAACGGTTCGACGAACGTATTTGAGCCCCATTAAATTCAGAAATTTACTAATGGCACAGCAGCATTCCAGCACATACAGCTTGGAATTAAAGTTTCAATTAAGGCCTCGTGGTTTTAAGGAAGCCGTGTAAGCCTTCTTTCCTTGGAGCCCTGATACCTCATGAAACAGCTCCAATTTTTTTTCCAGCCACACTCAGATGACACAAAACATCAGTTTCTTAGAATACTATTGGTAGAAACATGTAAGGAAAGTATCACCGGTAGTTGACTGATCAATTGACCCGCAGTAGAACCTTTTATAATGGCACATAAGCAGTCAGCCATGGGCCTTGCATGAGGTGTCAGGGTCCGGGACAGCATTTATAGCTTTGAATTATAGTTTCAATTAAGACTTGGTGGTTAAGGGAGCAATGTAAGCCTTCTTTGCTTGATACCTCATGCAACAAGCTCAATTTTTTTCCCAGCCACACTCAGATGGCACAAACATCAGTTTCATACAGTACTATTGGTAGAAAAATGTAAGGAAATTAACACAGGTGCTTGCCTGTGCGAATGCAGTCTGGAACTTAGAAATATTGTTATCCCTTCCTCATCCTCCTCTGCTTCCACCTCTTCCTATGGGACCACCACCTCCTCATACAGACTATTCAAAGTGTGCTCCAGCATGTAGCTGTCCGGAATAGTGATGCTGATGATAGCATCGTCAGCACTATCTTAGAAGCCATTTCAGAACTGTACAGAAGGGTGCAGAGGTCCTTTATCTGTGCCCACTCCGTGTGATTTGCACCATATCTGTACTGTGTTGGCCCAGGCTATGCAAAAGGACAAACGGCACCAGGGCTGGTCGCTGCTGTCACAGTCACTGCAAAATGTGCACAGTGGAATTCCACCGTGACAGCACATTGCAAATCAAATGGTTAACCGGTAGGCAGAAAGACCTCTGTATCAATGCCAGTTGATGAACTACGGAGTGCGATCGCTGGAAGTGAGCCACAGCAATCATGTTTCTGCAGCAGTGCATTCAGCCAGGGATAGTGGCGGAGAAATTGTTGTACCACTAGGTTGAGGATGTGAGCCACGCAAGGCACATTTCTCAGGTTGCCACGGTGTAGGACCGCCACCAGGTTTTCACCATTATTGCACACGGCCTTCCCTGGCTCCAGGTTCAGTGAAGACAGCCATTGATTTAACTCGGACTGGATAGATGTCCACAACTCTTGAGCTGTATGACTGCGAACTCCAAGGCATATTAATTTGAACACAGCCTGATTGCGATGAGCCCTGGCTTCACAGTTCGGAGGTGGGGGATTCTCTTTGCACTGTTGGAATGCGTGTCTCATTAACAGAGAGGTTGAGGGCGCACGTGCAGGACTGAGCAGAGGTTGATGAGTCAGAAGCAATGAAGGAAGTGTTAGATACTGAGGTTTGTCACAAAAGCCTTGGGGATTCCAAGACTTGTGGAGCAGCCCCTTGCCCATGTGCCCCCACAGCCACCAGAGTCACCATTGTCCAGCCAGTGAGATGTAACACCCCTGCCCATGTTTGCTCGTCCATGTGTCAGTGGTGAAAAGCACCATGGCAGACATAGATTTTTTCAGGAAATGGCTGATGTTGTCTGTGACATGCTGTTATAGCGCAGGCACAGCTTTCTTTGAGAAGTAATGGTGACTTGGAAAATTGTACTGGAGGACTGCAAAAGCCATCAACTTTCGGAAACCGTCTGTATCCACCAGGTGGAAAGGCAGCATTTCCATGGCCAACAGATTGGAGATGGTGGAGTTCGAGCTCTTAGCTTAGGCATGTGTAGGAGGAAACATTCTTTTATGTGATCACAACTGCGGGACCGAGGGCTGGGAGAGGGTGAACAGGAAAACTGCTGGACAGTGAGTGAGGTGCAGGCAGAGATGTTATGATGGATTGAGAAAGATATGTTGTGCTAAGTGACACAAAAACAGCAGGCATTTTCACTTCTGTAACAGTTGACGGGCTCTCACTCACCCCGACTGTAGGGGGTAAACAAGTGGAGTTTCTGCGGCCGGAGACCTGTGTTAGAACACTTGCCACAGTGATGGAGGAGGAAGAAGCAGCAGATGTGGTTGATGGGACGACCAGTGGTTGGCAAGGCCCGCTAGCCGCATTTTATCAGTGAGATTCCAGACTAAGTCATGTTGATCGCGCATGTGCAGGTTCATGCATGTAGGTGTCAAATTATTAAAATTTTTACCTCTACTGAGTTTTTTGCAAATTTGGTAGATAACGTGAGTTGGGTCATCCTTTGCCGTCTCAAAAAAGGCCCAGGCTAGGCAATCTGTTATGAATGTGCTAGAGATGGTTTCTGAGCAGAGGCTACCTCTGGTGGTTACAGATAGTACTGAACCTTTCAGCGAGGAGTGGCAATCTGGGTTCACTGACTGGTCTGATATAAGGGAGGTTCCCTCCATGATGGTTGCCGGTGATCAATTGTTCTTGTCTCAATTGTGGTTCCTGGTTCATTTGAAAGTTTGCTGGAGTCTTGCCTGCATCTCCTGCTTTCAGATAAGATATTTTTTGCTTTTCTTTTTGCGCTTGCTTTTTGCATTGTTTTCTGCACTTTTGTGGAGGTCAGCCAGGTCCCCCTGGGGCCTGAGCTCCTCACAGTTTATCTGCAGCCACTGTTATTTGCTCATTTGCTCATTTGCTTTTTCCTGTTTTTTCAGCGGCTGCGGCTTGGTTTTTGTTCTCACTGAGATATGATTTAGTGGGTGGCGAGATCGTGTGATCTCAGTATTTTTGTAATCAGAATTGTTGGATATTTGTAGGGTTTTCTTGGTTGCAGAAAGTATCTCTCCTGTCCTATCCTATTTAGTCAACTTGTGGCCCAGCGTTTGCTCAGTCTATTTTCTGCCTATGTTTGTATTTTCATCTTGTCTAACCGCCATTATATGTTTGGGGGCTTCCTATTTTCTTTGGGTTTCTGCTCCGGGGCAGATAGCTCTCATCTTTCTGCCTTTAGGTGTAGTTATCTCTCAGGCTGTGACGAGGCATCTAGGATCAACGTAGGAACGCTCCACGGCTACCTCTAGTTGTGTCGTTAGTTTAGGAATCTGCAACCCATCAGTTACCAACATCTCAGGTGTTCGGCTGCCCTGCTGTTGTTCCTGTCCTCCTCAGCTACTGAAACATAACAGTATCACCAGCCATAACTGAAAATTATATGGTACTCACAGAAGGGAAAAATAGTGTGGAAAGAAAAAGGTTGTCAGAGTTGTCAGAGATTTTTTTTTTTTTCTGTCTGTTGCATTTTTTCCCTCTTTTTCTCTGGGTGCTGAGGAGGATTTTTTTTTCTCTCAATGGAGTTTGCACAGTTGTCTGGCCGTGTGGATCAGCTTGCCACTGAGGTTCGGAGTATTGCTACCTATCTTGCTGGGTTGCCGGTTGTGGAACCTAGGATTCCCATGCCAGATTTGTTTTTGGGGATCGGGCTAAATTTCTGAATCTCAAAAATAACTGTAAGTTGTTTTTTTGCCTTAAAGCCTAAGTCCTCAGGTAACGCAGCACAGCAGGTTCAAATTGTCATCTCTCTCCTGTGCGGCGATCCTCAGGATTGGACTTTTCCCTGACACCTGGGGATCCTGTTTTGAATGATATTGATGCATTTTTTCTGGCTCTGGGGTTATTGTACGATGAACCTAATGTCACTGATCAAGCTGAAAAAAACCTTGTTGGCATTAAATCAGGGTCTTGAAGACGCTGAGTTGTACTGTCAGAAATTCCGAAAGTGGGCAGTCCTGACCAAATGGAATGATGATGCTTTGGCAGCCCTTTTTCGGAAGGGGCTGTCAGGGAATGTAAAGGATGTTATGGTGGGATTCCCTGCTCCCTCTGATCTCGATGATTCTATGTCATTGGCTGTTCGAGTTGACAGACGTTTGCGTGAGCGCGGAGGTATGCGTGAGATAGTGTTGCCTTGTGAGCCAGCTTCTGAGCCATGCAGTGTGATAGAGTGACTTCTGGGGCTCAGCGTCATGAGTTTCGAAAGCACAATGGTTTATGTTTCTACTGTGGTGATGCCTCTCATGCTATTTCAGTCTGCCCTAAGCGGGGAAGACTTTTTGCACGCTCAGTTATCTTGGGTAGTGTTCAGACTAAATTTCTGTTGACTGTTACCCTAATTTGCTCCCTGTCCACATTTTCTGCTCAGGCTTTTGTTGATTCAGGTGCAGCTATTAACCTGATGGATTTTGACTTTGCCAAACGTTGTGGGTTTCCCATGAAACCCCTGCGGAAGTCTATTCCCCTACTGGGCATTGATTCCACCCCTTTGGCGGAGAATAACCCCAGTTTTCTACTCAGGTGATAATGAGGGTTGAACCAGATCATCAGGAGGTTGAAAATTTCTGGTGCTGTATAATCTGCATGACATTATTATACTAGGTTTCCCTTGGTTACAGTCTCATAATCCTGTTTTGGATTGAAAATCTGTGTCTGTGACCAGTTGGGGCTGCCAATGTGTTAATGCCGACACTCCTGTTTTTTCTGCCTCTCCTAAGTCTCAGGATGTTCCTGACTTTTTGACGGATTTTTTCGGATGTATTTAGTGGAAAGTAAATCTGCATCTTTGCCCCTCACAGGAGCTATGATTGCGCTATGAATTAGTGCCTGGTGGTAAATTTCCTAAAGGTCACCTTTTTAACTTGTTCTGTACCTGAACCGATGCTATGCGATCTTATATCAAGGAGTCATTGGGGAAGGGTCATATCAGACCATCCTCTTCACCCTTGGGTGCCGGTTTTTTCTTTGTGGCCAAAAGGATGGTTCATTGAGGCCGTTTATTGATTATCGTCTCTTGAATAAACACTGTGAAGTATCAATATCCGTTACCCTTGATTTCTGACCTGTTTTCCAGGGTGAAAAGTGCTAGTTGGTTTACCAAGCTTGACCTCAGGGGGGCGTATAACCTTATTCGCATTAAGCACGGGGATGAATGGAAGACGGCATTTAATACCCCAGAGGGGCATTTTGAGTACCTAGTGATGCCCTTTGGGCTCACAAATGCTCCTTCCGTCTTCCAATCCTTCATGAATGATATTTTCAGGGATTTTGTGGATAAATTCTGATTGTTTATTTGGATGATATCTTGATTTTTTTCCAATAACTGGGACTCTCATGTGAAACATGTTCGGACTGTGTTCCAGATTGTGAGAGAGAAATCACTGGTATTTGAAGGGATCAAAGTGTCTTTTTGGGATACAGAAAGTCTCATTTTTGGAATTTATTTTGTCTCCGTTTTATTTAAATGGCCCGGGGAAGGTTCAAACCATCTGGGATTAGTCCAACCTACTTCTTAAAGGCCTTTAGAGATTTTTTGTGTTTTCCAATTTTTATCGTAATTTTTTTGGAATTTTTCCATTGTTAAACCATTGACGATTTGCCAAAAAGGGTTTTGAGTGGTGAATTGCCCTCCCCGAGGGATCTCTGCGTTTCAGGGAAATTAAGCAGAGATTCACTTCTGCTCCTGTTTACGGCGCCTGATGTTTCTCTACCGTTTTTAGGGGGAGGTTGATGCCCCCTGAAATTGGGGCAGGGGCCGTTTTTTCCCAAAAAGGGTCCTGAACCTCTAAGGTAACCCTCGTGCCTTTTCTCTCGAAAATTTTCTCCAACTGAACGTAATTATGAACGTGGGAATCGGGGGTTATTGGCCATGAAGTGGGGCCTTTTAGAGTGGAGACATTGCGGAAAGGGCCCCAAAAATCGGTGGGGTCCCACGGGCCATAAGAACTGGGTTTTTTTCGAATCAGCCAGGGTGAAAATTAGTTTTTTTTTCCCTTTTTAGGGGGGGGTTCCTTAATGATTGCCCGGGGTTGGGGGCGGTTTTTTTTCCCCGGACTTTTTTTTTGTGTTTTTGGGTTTTTCATTTTTTTCCCCCTTTAATTTTTTTCCCTTTCCTTTTTTTTTTTTTGTTTTAAATTTTTTCTTTTTTTTTTTTTCTTTTTTTTTTAAATTTTTTAACTCCTTTTTTTTTTTCAATTTTTTTTTTCGGCGGGGCCGGGGGGGAAAAATTTTTTTTAAATAAATTTTTTTTTTTTTTTTTTGGTTTTTTAATTCATTTTTTTTTTTTTTGAAATGGGCCCCGGGAAAGGTTTTCGCCTTGGGTTTTTCCCTACCTTTTTTAAAGGGCCCAAAAGGTTTTTTTGTTTTTCCAATTTTTTTCTTTTTTGGGTTTTTTTTTATTTTTTTCTTTTTTGAAAAAAAGGTTTCTTTTTGGTGGCCCCTAGGGACCCTTTTTGCGTTTTTTTTTTAAAAGGGTTTTTTTTTGCCCCTTTTTTTTCCCCCTTGATTTTTTCCCTTTTGGGGGGTTTTTCTCCTGGGGGGCGGTTTTGTTTTTTTTTTTAATTTTAGCCTTGGTTTCGTGGTTTTTTTTTTTGGGTTTTTTTCCCCAACCTTTTTTAATTTTTTTCTTTTTTCGGGATTTTTTTTTTTTCCTTTTTTTTAAAATTTTGGGCCGGGTGGAGGGGGGGGAGACAAACCAGGGGGGCCCCGGGGGACCTTTTTTTAAGGGTTTGGGGGTTTTTTCAATTTTCCCCTTTTTTTTTTTAACCCTTCCCCGGGGGGGGGGGCCCTTTTTTTCCCCTTTTTTTTTTTTGGTTTTTTTTTCCGGCACCTAAGGGGGGGTTGGGGGGGTCCCCCTCTCCGGGGTTTTTTTGGCGACTTTTCCGGGTTTACCCTGTTTCCTACTGTTTTTTGGGGTTGTGTTTCTTTCTTCCCGTTTTTGTTTTTTTTGGCTTTTCCCTTTTTTTTTGGTTTTTCCGGGATAAAGAAGGTTTTTTTGCCCTTTTTGGGTTTGTTTGTCCCCCTTTTTTGGAAGGGTGGATTTTTAGAGGTTTTTTTCCGTGTTGGGGGTTTTTTCCCGGGTTTTTTTTCCGAGCTTTTTATTTTTTTTGGTTTTGCCTCTTTTTTTTCTTGGTAGGGAATTTTGGGCCTGTGGGATTTTTCCAGGGTTCCAAGTCTTTTTTTGGGGTTTTTTTAAATCCCCCCTTCCTTTTGGGGCCTTTACCCTTTCCCTTTTATGGATTTTTTTCCCCCCCGGTTTTTTTGGGGCCTTTTCGGGAAGTTTGTTGGTTTTTCCCAAAAATGTTTTTTCCCCTTTTACCTTTTGGCCTTCCCCCCCCCTTTCCTTTTTTTTTTTAGTACTTTTTTCCGGTTTTTCTTCCCAGTTTTTTTTTTGTGTCTGAAGGGGTTCCATTTTTGTTTTCCAGATTTTGGAGGACATTTTGGGAAAATTTGGGGTGTTAAATTTCCCTTTTCCTCTTTTTTCATCCTCAGACAAATGGACAAAACCGAAGAAAAAAACCAGACCTTGGAGACTTATTTGAAAATTTTTTGTGTCTGCTGTTTCAAGATGCCCGGGGGTCTCTTTTTTCCCTTTGGGGGTGAGTTTGCTTTTAATAATAGGGACCCGGGCCACCTGATGTCTCCTTTTTTCTGAAATTTTTTTGGGTTTTCCCACCCTCGTTTTTCCCTTCAGGCCCGGCGGGGTTTCTGCCCTGTAAGGGTTTTTTGACTTTTTGTGGAGCGAATGCAGCGATTTGGGGAAATCAGGTAGGTGGGAGGGGGTTTGTCTCTTTTTCAGGAAAGGCCAAGGGATTGCCAAACATGGACTGTGACCCTGGGGTTTAAAGGGGGGCCCTTTTGGGGGTTTTGTCCTCAAGAAATTCCAATGAGGGTTGAAATCCCAAAGTTTAAGCCCGTTTCATTGGCCCTTAAAAGGACATGGAGATTTTAAATTCCTTTTTCCTTCGGTTTGTTTCCTTCCAGGGACATTTAAGACCCAAACGGGGGTTCCACAAGCCTTATTGAAGGGGTTTTTGTGGGGCCCAGGGTTTTCCTATGGCAGGCGCGCCTCCTGCCCCCTGTTTTGGTTAAGGGGAAATTCGGGTATGGGTTTGAGAAAATATTGGATTCTCATTTTTTTTAGACGGGGAAAAAAAACCCCAGTTTTTGGTTAAGTGGAGGGGTTATGGTCGGGAAGGAAAAATTTTGGGTTTTCTTCGGACACCCTGCGGGAGATAAACCCGTGCCTATAAACCAAAGCCCCCATCCTATCCGCCGGGTTTGGGCACAATGGGGGTTTCCCGGGTGACCCCTCTTAAAGGGGGGGGGGGGTCCTGTTATAATGTGCTAGAGTGGTTTCGGAGCAGAGGCCCCCTTGGTGGTTACGATATTTTGGGGACGGTCAGCAGGAGTGGCAAATCGGGTTCACGACTGGTTCGATATAAGGGGGGTTCCCTCCCAGGAGGGTTGCCCGGTGAAAAATTTGTTCTTTTAAATTTGGGGTTTCCCTATTTTCTTTTGGGAAAGTTTGCTGGTTTTCCCTGCTTTTCCCTGCTTTCAGATAAGATATTTTTGCTTTTTTTTTTGCGTTTTGCTTTTTTGCTTTGTTTTTTTCACTTTTTTTTGGGGGTCACCCAGGCCCCCTCCGGGGGCCCTGATCCCCCACAGTTTTATCTGGCCATTGGTATTTGCTCATTTCCCCTTTTTCCCTTTTTTTTTCAGCGGCCCCGGCTTGGTTTTTTTGTTCTCACTGGGGGATATGATTTTGGGGGGGTGGCAGATCGTGTAAATTCGTTTTTTTGAAATAAATTGTTGGATATTTGTGGGGGTTTTTTTTGGGGTTTGCAAAAAAGAAAATCTCCCTTGTTTATCCTTTTTAGTCAACTTGGGGCCCCCCAAGCTTTTGGGTTTCAGTCTATTTTTCCCTATTTTGTTTTTTTTTTTTTTGTTTTTTTTTAAACCGCCATTATATTTTTGGGGGGTTTTCCTATTTTCTTTGGGGGATTTTCCCCGGGGGGCAGATAGCTTTCATCTTTTGCCTTTAGGGTTTTAAACTCAGGCTGTGACGGGGTGCTGGGATAAACCGTAGGCCCGCCCAGGGGCCCCTCTAGTTTTTGTCTTTTGTTTGGGAAATCTGAAACACATCGGGGTTACCAAATCCCCAGGTGTTCGGTCCCCTCTGTTGTTCCTGTCCTCCTCAGCAAACCCGAAACAAAACCACAACCCTTTTCCGTTTCCTGCAAACGCAGTTTTGGGGCCCGTGCTGGCCACAGTAGAGTGGGGGGGGCAAAGGGGGGGGGAATTGCTTGTCGGGGTTGAATCACTACGGGTCTTGCGGTTAGAAGAACAAAATCCTCCTCATTTTTCCTCTCGCTGGGGCTATTTCTGCTGCAAAACCTCATGTTCCCCACCGGGGTTTTAAAAACCTCATTTTCGTCCCTTTGTTCAAACATTTCCTTACCCGGGAGAGTCAACCCCCTCCTCTTCCGCCTGACACCACGGGTTTTGCTGCGTGTACCTCCTATTTCCTGAGTCCCCTCGGGAAACCACCCCCAACCCCTGATGGGGGCCCCCTTTGATGCCGAGGGTTTGGATTTCTGCTTAAACCCCTCCCTTTGCGGGCCCCCTGGTTTCCCCCCATGAAAACATTTTGGGCATCATTTGCAGTTTTTTCCCTCCTCTGGATTCTGGGCTCTTTGAAAACAGTTT
Organism: Oophaga sylvatica; assembly: GCA_033576555.1. NCBI lineage: Eukaryota > Metazoa > Chordata > Amphibia > Anura > Dendrobatidae > Oophaga > Oophaga sylvatica. The sequence continues at coordinate 34,324 of JARQOD010004236.1, read as the reverse complement.
TACCCCTTGGAATGAATGTGTGAACACTCTGCAAAAATTTGGCCCCCCCCCTTTGGTTTTCCCCGGGTCATTTGGGAAAATTTGGGAAAATTTTGGGTGACGCAGGGGAAAAACCAAGGGTGTTGGGGAGCCCTCTGGGGATTTATTGTGGTGTTTATTAAGGGGGGGAAGGGAGGAGAGGCCACTTGAAGAAGTGTTATCTTTTCCACTGGGCCCAGTTTTTTTTTGGGCCCTAAATTAAAAAGGGGTAAAACCTGTGGGGCCCTGCCCAAAAAAAGGGAGTAGAGTACCCATCCAAAAACCCCGAGGTTGTCGGGTGGTTTTTGGATAGGCGAGATGGTGTTTGTTCTTTTGAGTTTTTATTAAAAATTAACATAACCCAATACTGAAAAGTCGAACAGAAAAGCCTACCCCCCTTTTCCACCAAAACCCTTTCCTTTCAAAAATTTATGTTATATGTACCCTTCCCCTCTTACCCCCCGGGGTTTCACCCCTTTGGCCCCAAACCTGTCTTTTAAACCTGTCCCCTAAATGAAAAATCATTATTTTTTTTAATTGTGGCCCGGGGCAAAACTCTTATACCAACGATTTTAATGAAAAAATTGGGAAACCTTGGCTGCCCCCCCAATTTTAAAGCCTAAAGATTTTTTAAGGGGAAAACGGGGCCTCCTGCAACCATTTTAAATTTCAATAAAATTTTGGGATTAAAAAATAGAGCCCCCTGTTTGAACCCCTATATTAGACCCCCCTCAACCCATAAAAAAAAAAACGCATGCAAAAGGGCATACAAAAATGAAATGTTTTTGCAGTTGCATTTTTCCTACCAAGAAAAGCAAAAATGGTTCAGCCCCCCCTCTACACCCAAATTTATAAACTTTGGGGTAGATCCCCTTTTAAAAAAGTTTTTTGGGTTTTTTTTCCTTTCCATCTGTGCATTATATAATTAGCTATATGATTTCTTTGTCATGCAAGCTTGTGTAGCTTTTGGTAGATTGGGTATCAAAACCCCCGGTTAAAGGGGGAAGCCCCAGGAATGCTTTTTATTTAAAGTCTGCCGGGTTTTTGCAATCCTTCCCAAAACCCAATCCCCAGGAAAAAAATAAAAAAAGCTTTGTCCGAAAAGAAAAGTAGAACTAAAAAGACCCAAATCCATACAATTTTTGTGGTTGTTTCCCCGGGTTAAAAATTTTAACCGGGTTTAAAAAACCTTTAGGGAAAGACATTTAGTCCAGGAGATCTGCCCCTCTCCATATGTCCCCTTTCCTTAAAAACAAAAACAAAATCTCTAGAGCTTCCCCCTCCCCGATCCAACCCCCTTTAAATGCTCTAGAAAGCTTGGTTTTTTATCCTCTGGACACCTTCCCCTTTTATCCTAGCACTAAAAATGGTTTATTTAAACCCCCCTCTCACTTAATGTGTTTATTTTTTCTATTTTTATTTCTGAGCTAAAAAAACCCCAATATACATTCTCCCCTATAGTTCTTTGTCCCTGACTTTGTACTATATCCATTCTTTCCCCCAAAATGGTATTTTTTGGGCCCCTTTATCCCCAAACAGGAAGTTTTAGACCCGGGGTTGGTTTCCTTTTCCCTGCAGTTTCCCAGGCCTTGTTCCCCATGAAAGTTTAAATCTTTTTGCCCCGAGTTTCAACTCTTGGAACCCATCTCGCTTTTAAAAGACCATTAGGTTTATAACATTTCATTCCCCCTTTTAGAGTAGGGGCCAGAAATTCTTTTGCTCCCAAATCCCTGTTCGCCAGGGGTTTCCTTAAAACCCCTTTGGTTTCCCCTGCTTGGCATTTTTGTAACTATGACGCCCTAATTTACAAACAAGGGGTCCCCGAAGCATGAGGGGGGGGGAAATACAACGTACTTTGGGCACTCGCATACTGGGCCCCCACAAGCACTGGGGCAATTCAATGAACTACAACAGCCGTTTGGGAATTTTTCCCTAACATCCCCTGCCCCCTTGTTTCTGGAAAAACCCCCCCCATCAAAATTTGTCACTACCTCGTAATAAATTCCAAGGGGTTTTTAATGTCTGGGAAAAAGGGGGTCACTTGAAGGGGGGTTTGCTCTTCTAGCACTTAGTGTCCTATTAGTGTTTGGGGATAAAGATACTGCAAATCGGGGATCGGCCGATATTAGCTGTATCCGGGGTTTCAATTCCGAGTTCCCTTTTTGTGTCTTATCGGGTACCGGAATCGGGGTTGGCCCCGGGCACTGTCGTGTTCCCTCGGTCGGGTCTGTCCCGGAGTCAGCGGCACTTAACCCGGCAGGGAAAATCTCCGGTGGTCACGGCCCCGGACAGTTATGGCCGCCCTCTCTTTCCCCCCGGGGGTCACATTTTGCAGTTTCTCGCCCCTAACTGAGTGACTGCGGGTAATCGGGCCGTAAACAGTCAGGGCCGGTGAAGTCCCCCGCCCTGGAAGCAGGTAATCAATGTGGTGCGTCGCGAGGGCAGGGGGTCTGGGCCCGTCATTGCGATGTCAAGCTGGATTCCCTCGTGGGGGCACTCGTTTATGGAAAAGCGTCGGGGGAAAAGGGGGATCCCGTTGGGTTTTTTTTTTCCCTTTTTTTACAGGAGTCGATGGCGGCGCCCGGGAAAGGCCCTAAAAAAAAAGAAATGAAAAAAATGTGTTTCCTTTTATTTCATTTTAAAAAACTTTTTTCCCTTTCTTTGGGCTTTTTTTTTTTACATTTAAAAAATTTGGGTTTTAAAAATGGGTCGGTTTTCTTTTTTGACGCCCATCCATTATTAAACCCGGGGGAAATTTCACCGGGGCAATCAACGGGGACATTAACCCCTTATTAACCCCCCTTGCCCCCCGGCCCCAGGGCCCGGGGAAGAGACCCGGGGAAAGTGCCACAATTGGCACATTTTTTTGATGGCCCAAAGTGGGGCTGCTGTAGCCTGGTTTTTAAAGGTGTTTTAGGGCCAAAAAAACCCTGGGCCTTGCAGTTTTTTAATACCAGGCCGAGCAGTCCCGCATTTTACTTGGTGGTTACAAAAAGGGGGGGGCCCCCACGCCGTTTTTTTTTGAGGGGGTCCCCTATTTTTGTTAACCAGCCCAAATAAGCAGACCCGCTGTGGCCTGGTTTATTAGGCTGGGGAAAGGCCAATAGATATTGGATCCCTTAAACCCGCCTGAAAAAAAAAGGCCCCAGCAGTCCCGCTTCATTGGCTGGTTAAAAAAAAATAGGGGGGACCCCCCGCCCAATTTTTTTTTTGAAAGGGGGTCCCCTACTTTTTTAACCCCTCCCAAAATATGCAGACTGCTGTGGCCTGGTTTTTATCCGGCCGGGGAAGGTCCATGGATTTTTGGCTCCTTTCCAGCCTGAAAAAAACCCGGGCCCCAGAGTCGGGTTTTAAACTGGTGGTTAAAAAAAAAAGGGGGGACCCCACGCCCCTTTTTTTTCGAGGGACCCTTTTTTTGTTAAAAAGAAAAGATAACAGACTGTTTGGTGGCCTGGTTTTAATTTCAGGCTGGAAGCAGGGCCCGGACTAGCCCCCGGGGAAAGAAAACCCTCCGGTGGGCCCCCAGCTCCTGCGTGGTGGGCCCGGGATTGAAAGGATAGGCCCCCCGGGGGGCAGGGGGGCGGGGCCCCGGGCCCCGCGCTCTGGGGGGCCCCCCCCGGAAAGCTACGCTACAGAACTGTACGGACGTGCCAGAAACCCCGATACAGTTAAAATTCTGGGGCCCAGGCAGGGAGAATCGATTTTTCCTGCTCTGCCGGGCCCAGAAAGCTAGGGGGCCCTAAAAGGGCCCTTTTGGGGGGGCCCCGGGTTTCCAGCAGGGGGCCCCCCCCACCCTATCGGGGGGGGTTCAGCTGTTGGGGCACCCACCCGATAAGCTGACCGCATTAGAGGGGAGAAGGAGCGAGGGGTTTCCTTTTCCTCCCCAAAACCCCCCCCTCTAAAGCGTCTGACAGCGGGCGCGTTTAAAACCTCCCCTTTCCCGGCCCGCCCGTGTCAGACCCCCCAAAGAGGGAAAAACATTTGGGCCCAGCACGGGAAAGGCCGGGGAGGTGAGTTTTTTTTTTTTTTTTTTTTAAGGGGGGTTGGCATTATACTACGAGGCTGTATGGGGGGGGTTGCATTATACTAAAGGGCTGAAAAATGGGGGCTGAAATTATACTAAAAAAGGGGTTTCCATTTTGGGGGTTTCCCATTTTTCTAAAAGAGACCCCCTAGGGGGGAATGCAAAAATATACAGAGGCTGCCTTTGGGGTTTGCTTTTTATAATATAGCGGCTCCCAAATGGTGGTGCATTATATAAGACCTACCTAGGGGGGTTTATTTAAAAAATTTTGGGGCTCCCTAGGGGGGTCCCTTTTATACTATTTTGGGGGCTAACTGGTGTATTATGCTTTTTAATTAAAGCAATCTAGGGGCCATAAATACAGTGTTGGCCCCTTTTTAAAAAAGGGGGGGGCTTAAGGGGTAAAGTTTTAATTCCAGTGAGGGGCATTTTTTTCTGTTTATAGGGGAAGAAGGGAGGGGGAGACTTGGGACATTTTTAAAAATGTAAAGGGGGACATTTTTTGTTATGGGGGGCCTGGGGTTTTACGGGGGAACTGTAAAGGGGGAAACCCCGGGCATTATTCCCAAGTCTAGGGGAAAAAAGTGGTCACTTTTTTTTCTGGGGCCCACTTCCCCACCCGGCTTTTAACTAAAATCAAAGGGGTTTTTTAAAATTTAGAGGTCACACAAAACCCCACCCCCCAGCAGGGGGGCCAAAAAAGGGGGAACATACGGAAAGAAAGCAGCGGGCTCAGTTTTGGGGGAAAATACGTGCGAAAATGGGGAACATACGGCCCCAGCGTAAATTTTGGGGGTATCAGGTGCAGTAATAGGGACCATACGGCGCAGCGGCTCAGTTTTGGGGGGTCGGGTGCATTTAAAAAAGGGGACACAAAATGGAAAGCAGCGGTTTCAGTATTGGGGAAACATGCAGAAAAAGGGACCCCTTTGGCAGCAGGGGCTAAAGTATTGGGGTATCAGCAGGAGGGGGGATTTTTGTGCGGTTGAGAAAGCCAAATTTGGGTTTGAAAAGGACAGTGCTAAAAAAAATGAAAAAGGGGAAAATGGGGGCCCCTTTTTTTTGAAAATCTCTCCCCAGTCGAGTCCTGGCTGGAGAAGGGTAAATGCCCGGCCCGGGGCCAAAAGGGGAAAAAAATGAAAAGTAAAAACAATTCCTTTTTAGAAAAAATCACGGAAAAGTTTTTAAATTTTTAAAACCTTTTGCTTTTAACTATTATATTTTCTTTTGGACTGGTAATTTTTTACCAAAAGCCCATATGGGGGGTTAATTCATATTGGTCTTTTTATATATAGATTTTTTTTGGGCCCAACAGGCGGCCCAATTTGTGGGGTTTTCTTAAATTAGGGGCCCCCCTCAAAAGTTTGCCCCCCCAAAAAAAAACCCCTAACGCCCGGGCTCTCCCTTGCCCTTTCTTTCTCTCCCCTAGTTTTTTCCCCGTTTCTTTTTCCCTTTTCTTTCCCCGCTTTTCGGGTTTTTTTTTTTCCCTCTCTTTTCCCTTTCTTTCTCTTTTTCTTTTTTTTTCTTTCCTTTTTCCCCCCTCTGTTTTTTTTTTTTTTTTCTCTCCGCGGGCTCTTTCTTTTTTTTCCTCTACCACCCCACTTTTCCCCCTTTTTCCCAAAGTCAGTGTGATCAGCAGTGCTAAATGGGAAACGTTTTGGGGCCCCGGGAAAAGGGGGGGTGTTTTAGGAAAAAAGGGGGTTGGTGGTCGGGGGCCGGGGCCAAAATTTTTGGCCAGCGACCCCCTTTTACGGCGCCGCAGCCCTTTAACCCCCCTTCCCCTGTCTTAAAAAAATTTTGGGAGGTATGTTTGTATGCCCCATAAAAATTTCTTTTCTGGCCATGCCCCCCGATGAGCGCAAAGGGTTTGGTCCCCCCTAAAGGGATCCCCCTCCCAAAATTTGACTAAAGCTTTCCACCAACCCTGGCCCGCCCCTGTGGTGAAAACGTGGCAGGCCCCAAAAAATTTTTTCCCTGCAGCGGGCACAGCGTGCCAAACCCCTTTGCCCTTTTTCCCTTCTTAAAAGGTTGGGAAGAAAGGGTTGGGGGGCCCCCAAGAATTTTTTTTCTTGGGGGGCCCCAAGGGTACCCCCACCCCCCGACGCTGCGGAAAGGGGCCCCAGGGTTTTTGGGGCCCCTTTAAACACCCCTTAAATCCCTTTCCCTTTCAGCGGGGGCCCGTACAAAAAATCAGGGGGCCCCCTAGCAAAAGTCTGAAGGGGCCCCCCCCCCCAAAAAAAAAAAAACCCAAAAGCCATTGAAAATTTTAAATTTCCAGCACAGTGGGGGGACACTTTTAAACCCAAAAAAGTAATTTCCCCCCATGTTTTGTGCCCCCATAGATGCCCCCTTTATTTAAAGGGCCCCCTTATCCCTTGCCGCAGTTTGTTTGCAATAAAAAAAAAAAAAAAAGACATCCCTCCCCTTTCGGCGGGGGGGCCAAAGGGGGCCGGTTTGGTCCTGAGCGGGGGGTGCAGCGGGGCCCGATGTCCCCGGGGCCCGTTTCGGGGCCCGGGCACCTGAGATTTTTCCCCTTTTTCCTTCTCCCTGTTTGAGTCCCCGCTGTTTTCGGGGTCCTTTCCAGCAGGGGAAAGACCCAGGAAAGAGGGCGCGGCGCCCCCAACAAACCCGACGTCATCGCCCCCCTTTTGCCCCTTGAACATTGCGGCAAGAGGACGCGACCCCAACTTTTGGAACGGGACGGGTTTAAATACCCCTTTTCCCCCCCCCCCCCCCCCCCCCCCTTTATCCCCCCCCGGGCCGCGGTCTGTGCACCCCCCTGCTCTTCTCCCCAGGGTCTCCCCCGCAGTGGCAGCGGTCCGCGGGAAAAGCTCTTTAAAGTCATGAATTGGGGCTTTTAAATTCTTTGCTGTAATGCCCCCAAAAACCACCTGACCGTTAAAAAACACAGGCTCGGGGGGACCGTGGGAAAGGCAGGGGAAGCAGAGACCGCACCAGGAGGGTGGATTTTAAAAGAAGAGCTGCGCCCCCCCTCCCCCCCCCGGCCCCCCTGGAAGTACTGTTTTGCACAGTTTCCCGACCGTCGGGGCCCCCCCTCACCTTCCGGGCCCCATAGCAGCGCGGGCCCCCTTTCTTTCCCAGGGAACGTCACTGCTCACAGTCGTTTTCACCCGGCGGGGTTTTAAAAAAAATAGGGGGGACCCAAGCCTTTTTTTTTTTCAAAAGGGAACCCCTTTTTTTTTTTTTAATCATTTCCCCCTCTGCCCGAAACTGATTGGGCCCCCGGCTGACCTGAAGTAAAGGGGAAACCCAAAATTTTTAAGTTTTCCCCTTTTCCTCCCCTGCCCCAGCCAGGAGGGGGAACTCTTTTTTTTTGGGGGGGTTTACTGTGAGGCTGAAACCCATTAGCGGGCGGCCCCTCCCGGGTTAAAAAAAAAACCCCTTTTTCGGGAAAGGTTTTCACCAGGGACCGACTGTGCAGGGGGAAGGGTTTTAAAAAAAATTTTTTGCTTTTTTGTTTTTTTTTAAATTCCCAAGGAAATGGTTTTTTGCAGTCAAAAAAAAGGGGTCAAAACATGTGTCTTTTTTTCCCTTTAAAAATTTAAATTTTTAAATTTAAAGTGTGTTTTGTTTTATTTTTTTTTAGCTTTAGGTTTAAATAATTTGATATTGTCAAATTTTGACAGCTCTCAATTTTTAAACCTGGTTTAAAGGGGCACCTTTCAATTGCAAGGTGGTTTTTAAACCCCAAATAAAAAACCCCCTTTCCCCCCACCGTACGGGGAAGGGGAATAGACGGGAAAAAAGTGCCAGAAAAGGGCAAAATTTTAATTATAGTTTGGTCTTTTCGGGGGGTGTCTGGGGGCAGATTTTAGTACCAAAGGGGGGGGCCCAAAAAAAAGGGTTTCCCTTCGGGCTTTTAAATTACTCCCCCCATTCGGGGCCTTTGTCTGTCGGGTTGCGAAAAAAAGGGCGGGAAACCCAAGCTTTTTTTTTTTTAAATTTTTTTAAACCCCCATTATTATATATTTATAAAAATGTCATTAAATTTTGGGGAAACCACATATATATATATTTTTTTTTATTTTTAAATATTTTTTCTACACACCCTACAATTTGGAAAATAGCCGCAAATTCCCCTTTTGCCGGCTTTTGGAAAATCCCGGAACCCGACATAAATGAACTTGGTTGAACTTTGGGGGTTAACCTTTCCCCTTTGCTATCTGTTTTTGGCAAAACCCCCAATTTAACATCGCCCCTTTTGGTGAAAAATTTTACCCCCCTGGGGGGTTTTAATTTAAAAGGTGTAAATCGTTGAAAAAAATTTCCTTTTTTTTTTTTTACAACAAATTTTTAAAAAAATTTTTATTAAACCCCCGGTGGGGAATTTTTTCCCACACTAAAATGATTTTAATTGTTTTTTGCAAATAAAGATAGCAAACGACATGAAAAGACGGGTTTAAAACCCTTTTGTACCCCAAAGGTCATTTCATGCCCCGGGTGCTTCTTTTTTTTTCCAAAAAGCCCCCTTTACCCGGAAATTTAAAACCCAGAGGTTTAATTTTACTATGTAAATTTTTTTAAAAAACTATAAATTTTGAAAAAATTTATATGTCACAAGGGACATTTTTTTTAATTTTTTTTAATTTTTCTTTTTGTGTGTAAAAAATTTTGGGTTTTTAAAACAAAGAAAAAAAAAAGGGTTTTTTTTAGTTGCGATTTTTTGGGGTTTCCCCAAAGACTTACAGGGGATTCCCGGAAAATCGGTTTTCGGGTATCCCCGAATTTTAGTGTTTATCGGGGGTTTTACCATTCCGACCCCAAAATTTTTTTGGGATATCGGAATGTATCCCCAAAAACACTAGCCCCTATATTAAAAGCCCCTAAACTTTCTGGGAAAAAACCCTGCGCCCCAGGGGGCAAATAGCGCCCCATTCCTTCAAGTCCCGCCATGTGGCTAAGCAAAATTGAAAACACCACATATGGGGTTTTTCCCTACATTCACAAAAAAAGTTGGGGCTATTTTTAAACCTTTTCCAATGTGAAAATAAAAAAATCTGGATTTTAAAGGGGAAAAATTTTGAGGGAAAAAATGAAATTTAAAATTTTTTTCTTCATGCTAAATGGTTTTTAAAATTCTGTGACCCCCCTTTTGTATCAAAAATGATCCTACACCCCTTTAAAAAAATTTTTCTTTGGGAAATGGGGCATTTTTGAAAAAAGGGGTTCTTTTTGGGGAGGGATTCGGGTTGTTCTGGATCTAGGGGCTCGCCATGAAAAACATGGCCCCCCAAAAACAAACCAAAAAAATCAAAATTTTTCAATATGGCGTTTCCCACCCCTTCTAAAGTCAGGGCCCAAAAAAGTTTTGGAATGACACAAAATTTTTTTTTCACATAAATCTGCTGCCCTTTTTTTTTTTTATGGGTGTTTGCCCCAGATGTTTTTATCACAGACGAAATATAATAATTGCAAACAAAAAGGGGGTAACAAAAGCTTATATTGACAGTTAAAAATGTGGTTAATCCCAGCAAGCCCAAAAATTTGCAGTTTTGACCCTTTTTCCCTTCAGGACCTCGGAAATTTTCCCCCTTTGGCTTTTGTTTCCTCAATCAACTTGGGAAACCAAATCCTGACTGAAAGCACCCCTTCTTGCAAAATTTAAAATTGTTTTTCTTTTTTGTCAAAATTTTTAAAAGGTTTTTTTTGTTTGTCCCCCCCGGGTCTCTTGATGATTGACCAAAATTCTAAATGGGTTTAAAAAATCGGGGGATTTTTCCGGCCCATGGACCCAAAACCCCTTTTATGTTTTGTTCCCTGACCCCATTTAGTTTTCCCCTTTGCTTTATGGCAAGGGGGCCCTCCATCATCCCGGGAAAAAGGGCCTTGTTGATCCCCCAAAACTGCTCTTGGGGGGTTGGGAGAAGTTGCTCTTGGAGGACTTTCCCGGTACCATTCTTTTTTCCCAGGGGCCTGTTTTTTTTTTGGGCCCAAGACTGTGAGAGACCCCGATTCCCTTGGCGGGAAAGAAACCCCAAAACATAAGGGGTTTTCGGGAAATGTTTAAAACATTTTGGGAAAGGGAAAACAAGACTGGGGTAGCGCTCCCCTTCCCCTTCTCCGAAGGGGTTTTTTCCTGTTTCCCAAAAACCCCAAAAAAAAAGTTTTTTTTCATCAGAAAAAAAAATTTTACCCCAAAACAGTCCACTGCCTCCCCTTTCGAAAGAAAAACAGTCCCAAAATTTTTTTTTCGGGAAAAAAAGGGGTTTCTTTGCTCCCCCCCCAAAAAACCCCCCCTTGCCCAAGATTCCCCCCCCCCACAGTGCGAAAGATGCCCCCCAAAACCTCCCCCCCCGGGCCATTCCTGAAAAAGCTTTTGCAGGGGGGTCCCCGGGGATCCCGCACTAAAAAATTTTTTAAGGGGGGGGGGCCCCTCGCTTGCTGGTTTTTTTTGGGGCCCCCTAACCCCCTTTTTAAAAAACAAGGGAACCCTCCCCCTTAATTTCTTAAAAAAATGCGAAAAAATTTTTGACTGGGTGAAATTTTTTCTATGCAAAAACCTTTTCCCGTTGGGCCTTTTTTTGTGTTTAAAAATGAAAACTCCCCCTTTTTTTCCCCCGGGAAAAAAAACCCGGGGGGTTTAAACAAAGAGAAACAATGATGCCAACCCCCAAAAGCCTCCTTTTAAATTTTTCCCATTTGGGGCCCTTCTTACTTAATCATAAACAGATTGACCCCAAAAGGCCTTTTTTCCCTCACAACACCCACCCCGGGGGTTTAAAAAGGGGGAAAAAATCACTAAAAAGGGGTTGGGGGGGTTTTTTTAAAGGCGGGCTGCGGGGGATGTTGAAATGTTTTTTTGGGGGATAAATTTTTTTTTTTCTACCCAAAAATATTGATTTCCCCCAAAGAAATTGTTTTTAAGCTGATAAATTTTTAAAAAACTTTTTTAAAGCATCCCCCAAATTGCCTTTAAAAAAAGGGGGAAGCAGAAAAACTTTGAAAAAATTAATTTTGTGTATTAAAAAAAAACTTTTGGCCATGTTTTAAATTTTTTTGGCACTCCCCCCAAAAAAAAGTTTTTTTCGACCCCCTTTTAATAGGTTATCAACGTATTTGGGAAAAATTGCCAACAAATTTTGGGGAAAAATTTTCCCCTTTTCCCCCTTAAAAAAATTTTAAAAAAATTTTGGGGAAAAAAAACTTTTTTGGGGAAAAAAATTTTTTTTAAAAATTTTCAACCCCCTTTTTTTGTAAAAGGGCGGGGGAACCCCCTTTTTTTTCAGGGTGCTAAAAACCCCGGTCAGAAAAATTTTTTTGAGGGGACAAATTTTTTAAAAAGGGGCCCCCTTTGGGGGGTTTTTCCACTTTTTTGGGCCCAAAACGGGGGTTCCCCAAAAAAACGACATGCCCCCCCGCAACCTTTCCGGAAAGCTGTGTTCAAAAAAAAAACCCCAAAAATTTTCAGTATTTCCATAAAAGTATTTTTTGGTAAAAAAAGGGGGAAAACTGCAAAAAAAATTTGGGGTCCCCCTTTTTTTCCCCTTGTTCCCCGGGGGAAAAAAAAAAAATTGGGACAAAAAAGCAAATTTTTGGGGGAAAAAATTTTGTTTTTTTTTTTTTTTGTGGCAAAAATTTTTATAAACTTCTGTGAAGCACGGGGCCCCGGGGTTTTCCCCCCAAACACTTTATTTTTTTTAAAAATTTTTTTTTATTAACCCCCCCTTTTGTTCCAGGAATTTCCCCCGGGGAAAAGGGGGTATACTTAAAAAAAGGGGGTAACGAAATTTTAAAAAAAAAACTTTTTTTTTTCCGGGGTTACAGGGGGGAAGGGGACCCTCCCCCCAAAAGGGCCCCCCCAAATCAAAAAAAAAAATTTTTTTCCCGGGGGGGTTTTTTTCCAAAATTTTTTTTCCCCATTTTTTGGGCTTTTTTAAAAGGGGGTTTAAAAACACGGGGGCCCCAAAGGGGAAAACAGGGAGTTAAAAATTTTTAAATTCCAGCAATTTCACATTAAAAAAGTAAAGGGGGCCCCCCTTTCCCCCCCGACCCCGCCATGCTCCAAAAAAAAAAAAGTTTTTTTTTCCACAAAGGGGTACCACGTACTAGGAAAGTTGCAAAAAAAAATTTGAAACCCCCCAAAAAATTTCCCCCTTTTAAAACCCTTTTAAAAAAAAAAAAATTTTTTGGGGCCCCCAAAAAAAATTTTTTTTGGGGAAAAAATTAAAATTTCTTTTTTTTCAGGAAAAACGTTAAAATTTCTAAAAAAGCCCCCGGGGGGTTAAAGGGCCCCCTCCACCTTTTTAAAATAATTTGGGGGGGTTTTTTCCAGGGTTTAAAAAACGGGGGGTTTTCCCCAAAATGTGACAGGGTTTTTTCAAAAATTTTTTTCAGAAAATTTTTTTTTCCCCAAAAATTCAAAGGGCCCCCTTCCCCCCAAGTTTTCCCCGGGGGGGGAAAAAAACCCCAAAAATCCCCCCCCGGGGGGGGAAAATTGGGGTTTTTCTTTTTTAAATTGTACAACAAATTAAACATTCAATTTTTCTTTCCACTTTCCTTAAATTTCCCTTGAAGCCCCTAAAGGGGTTTAAATAACCTTTTTTTGAAGGGGTTTTTGGGAGCCCCTTGGGGGGGCCCCAGTTTTTTTTGAATAAATGTCATTTTTGGGGTTTATTTTTCTTTTTATTTTCACCCTCCCAAACTCACTTCAGATGTGAGGGGCCCCTTTAAAAAAAAGGGTTTTTTGTAAATTTTTTTTGGAAAAATAAAAAATTCGCTGGGCCCAATTTTTTTTTAAATTTAAAACCTTCCAAACCTAAAAAAAAATTTTTTCAAAAATTGGCATATGTAAATTTGGGGACATTGGAAATTTTAAATCAACTTTTTTGTGAGACATACTCTATGAAAAAAAGGGCATAAAAATTTAAAAAGTTTAAAAAACTGCAAAATTTTCAAAATTTTCCCCAAAATTTTTCCTTTTTTTTTTCCACAAATAAAAAAAAGTCATATAGAAGAAATGTTACTACTATAAAGGGAAGAAACAGTTTTCAAAAAAAAAACATTCTGAGAATCAGTGGGATCCTTTTGAAGGGGTTCCGGGGAGCTATCCCCAAATAAAGTGAAAAGTGATCGTAATTTTAAAAATTGGCCTGGCCCCGGGAAAAGGGAAGACGGGCCTGAGGGGGGGAAGAGATTAACCCCCTTTAAAATCTTGGGCAGTTTCCCAGATGTTTTCCCCCCCAAATTTTTTGGCCTGTGTCCCAATTTGAAATATTTTTGGAGAAAGAAACACCTCCTATTTGTGTGCGGCCAAAACAAAAAATTTTACATAAAGGGAAAGAAAAAACTTTCCCCATGAATGTTTGATTATAAATCAATAAAAAAGGGCAGTTAACCCACCTAGGCCAGTTATCCATAAAACCCCCAAATTGGGGGGGCCCCCTGTGGTCCCTAATTTAGCTGGGTTTTAATTTTAAAAAATGCCAATTTTCCCTTTAAAAGGGGTTTTTGTCCATATTGGGGGAAAAATTTTTTTTTCGAAAATGCTTTTTGGGCAAAAATTAAATTTTGAAATTGGGTTTCTTTAAAAAAATGTTCCCCCTTTTTAAAACCTTTAAAAACCCTTTGTGATGCACCCCCCTTTGCTGGCTTTTTAAAATGGATTAATAAATTTAATGAGAATCCATCGTGAGCTCATTCAGAAGGGATGGAGAATTTTTTTGGGTTTTTTATTTTCTAAATTTTTTTTATGACGACAGATCACATAAAAATTTTTAATGGCGGGAAGAAAAAAAAGAGCATGTAAACCCAAAAGGGTTTGGAAAATTTTTTTTTGAAACCCAAATCGCAAATTTAAAATTTTTTGGGCTCAAAATCCATGTAAATTTGGGTCCCGGAAAAAGTTTTTCAGCCCCTTTTTTAAAAAATTTTTTTCCCCTCTTTTTTTTCTTGCAGCCATTTAGAAATTTTTCCAAAAAGGTTAATTTTTTTTTCCCAAAAAATGTCCCACTCTGACCCCCTTTTAAACTAAAAAAAAAACAAAAAAGTAAAAAAATTTTTTCCCAAATTTTTTAAAAAAAGAAAAACTGAAATATCACATGGTCATAAAAATTTCACCCCTTTGGCTCAGACACTCATTTTTTAAGTCCATGCTGCCCCATTTCCTTGTGACCCCTCCTTAGATGGTTTCACCCCCTTCTTTGGGAGCCCCCAGGGGTTTTTAATTTAAAACGGGATGGGGCCCCTAGATTTTTAAAGGGCACACCCCTTCCCCCTATAAAAAGCTCACCCCTCACAGTGCATGTCAACCCAAATGAGAATAAATGGGGTTTTAAAGGAACGGGGCCAAGGAGTCAATACAAAAATTGTGGCAAGGCACACATCGGGCCAAAAGGTTTTACAAAAGAATTTCTGCAGGCAAAAGGGGCCTTTTCCAAAAAAACCCAAAAATGGAAAAGAATTTGGGGGAACCACAGAAGTCTTTCAAGATTTGGGCCCTTCCAGGAAAACCCAAGAAAATAATGAGAGAAGACCCTTGGGTGAAGAGGTAAAGAAGCCCCCAAGATCATTTTTGGTGAGCCCCAAACAGATGCGGGTAGGGAGAGGGGTAAAAATTCCACAAAGCCCAACTATCACTGCACCCCCTCCTTCAGCCCGGCCCCTTTAGGGCAGAGGGGCCCTGAAAAAAGTTTTCTCCCGGGGGCCAAAGACTATGAAAGCCCGCATAGAATTTTGTTTAAAAAACACTTGAAGGACCCCCCCAGACTAGGGAGAAATAAGATTTTTCGGGTTTCCGGATAAAGACGAAGAAAGAACTTTTGGAGTTTAATTTAAGGGGTTTGCATGGGGGTGGGGGAAAACCAGGCAATCCCTTCACCCCCGGCCCCAATAAAAATCCCAAAAAGTAAAATCATGGTTGGGGGCCAGCATCTTTGGCATGGGGGTTTTTTTCAGCTGCGGGACGGGAAGGGACTGGTTGCAATTAAAGGGAACAGGGAAGCGGCCAAGTACAGAAAATTAACCCCGGAAAGGGAAAACCCTTCCAGAGTGCCGGGAAACCTAAAGACGGGGCCCAAAGGGGTTTTCCCCAAACAAAAACAAGACAAGGGACCCAAAGAAACACAGCTAAAAAAAAAAAGGGAAGGGGCTTCAGAACAACTCTGTGACCATTTTTTTGAGGGCCCAAAGACAGAACCCTGACCAAAACCCCCAATTGAAAACATCTCGGAGAGACCTAAAATGGCTGTCCCCAAAACCGTTCACAAACCAACCGACGGAACGGGAGAGGTCTCAAGGAAGAATGGCAGGGACCCCCAAAATCCGGGTGTTAAAAAACCTTTTTTGAAATCTTTCCAAGAAGCCCTCAGGCCCTTGTCCCAAAAGCTAAAAAGGGTTTGTTTTAAATCACAAATGAGCAAAGGGCCCGGGGGAATATTTTAGGGACTATGTGATTTTTTCCTTTTTTTCTTTTTTAAAAAATTTTTTGAAAACCCATTTTACATTTTTTTGTTTTTTTCGTCAAAAGGGGTTTTGCAGAGTTTTACAAAAAACCCCTTCCCCCCCAAGGGGGGGGTTTTTGGCACATTTTAATGCCCGGGCCCCCAAATTTTTTTTTACAATTCTGCCCAATGTTTTTATGAGGTTTTTTACTCGGTTTCCCTTAAAACGGAAAAATTTCGCGTTTCCCGAGTTTGTTTTTTTTTTCCGTGACATATTTTTTTACTTCACTTTTTAGGGGTTTTAAAAATTTTTCCATTTACCTTGCGTTTTTTTTTTTAAAAAAAAACGCAAATTGGCAAAAAATTTTTGAAAATTTTGAAAATTTTCAAATTTTGAATTTTTTTCCCCTTTAAAAAAAAGAGAAAAATTTATGTCACAAAAAAATATTTAAAGAAAAACTTTTTCTAAAAAATGCCCTGCTTTAAAATCAGCAAAATTTTGGGGGGAAAAAAAATTTTTTATTTTTTGGGAAGTTATAAGGGGTTTTATGTCAGCGTTTCCTTTTTTTAAAACCCAATTTTTAAAACAAAGGAAAATTTTTTTTAAAGGGACCCCCTTTCACTTTTGAAGTCACTTTGGGGGGAATTTAAAATGGTAAAAAAAGGGAAAAAAAGTGACACCTTTCCCAAAAAAACTGCACCCCTCAAGGTACTCAAAAAACCCAATCAAGAAAAATTAATTTAACCCTTTAGGTGGGTTCACAGGAGGGTGAAGCAATGGAAAAAGGAAAAAAAGAACAAATTTTTTTTTTTAGGGCACCAAAAAAAATCTTTTTTCAAAATTTTTTTTTTTTTTTCACAAGGGAAAAAGGAGGAAAAAGGACAGATTTAAAGGTTTTTTGGGGGCCATTTTTTCCCCCGAGTTGGGCCCCAAAAAAAAACCCCAATTTTTTTGGGGGAAAACCCCTGTTTTGGGGGCCAAAGGAAAGGGCCTTTTGAAAAAGGGGAAAGGGGCGCCCTTTGACTTTTTCCAAAAAAATAAAAAATTGGGGGGGGAATTGAGATTGGGGGCGCCATGTCCCCGTTTTTGGGGATTCCCTGATGTGCCCCAAAAATTTGGGGGAAACCCCCCCATTTTTACCCCCATTTTTTGGGAAAAAAGGAACCCCCCAAAACTTTTCTAAAATGGGGGGGAGGGCCCTTTTAACCCCCCGTTGTCACGCAAATTTTTAAATGTATGCCTAAGAAAAAAAAAATTTATATTTTTTCCCAACAAAAAACCCCAATTTTATGTTTAAAGTCCCCCCAATTTTTTTATTTTTCCCCCAAAAGGGTTTTTTAAAAAGGAAAGGGAAAAGTTTGGGCCCCAAAAATTGTTGCCCCAATTGTCCTGAGTACGCCGGGTACCCATATTGGGGGGGAACCCCTGTTTTGGGGGCACGGGAAGGGGGTTTTGAAAATTTGGGAAAAAACGCCTTTGAAATTTTTTCCCAAAACCCAAAAATTTTTTGGGAAAGGGGAAAGGACCCCATGTTTGCGTTTGGAAGCCCCCTGAAAAGGGCCTAAACAGTGGGGGAAAACCCCCCAAAATGTGACCCCAAATTTTGGGAAAAAAGACCCCCTAAGGAAATTATCTAGAAAGGTGATGACAAATAAACCCCCCAAAGCTTTTACGCAAGTTTATAATGTGAGCCCCTGAAAAAAAAAAAATCATATTTTTTTTTCCCCAACCAAGAAAAGTTTTTTGTTCCCCAAATTTTTTATTTTTCCCAAGGGGTAAAGGAAGGGGAAAAATTTAAACCCCAAAAAAAATTTTTTTGTCCAACTTTGGGCCCGGTTGCCCGAATTTCCCAAAAGTGGGGGGGGCCACTGTTTTTTTGGGCCCCACGGCAGGGCTCGAAATGGAAGGGGGCGCCATTTGACTTTTTTTCCCAAAACCCAAAAATTTGGGTGGAAATTTTAAAAAAGGACGCCATGTTTTCGTTTGGAGAGCCCCTGATGTTTCCCCAAAAAGTGGAAACCCCCACAGGGAAACCCCCCCTTTTTGGAAACTAGGGCCCCCAAAAGGAAATTATCTTTGATGTGTGGGAGCAAATTTTAATCCCCAAAAACTTCACGCCCAAAAAAATTTTTAAATTTGAGCCCTGAAGAAAAAAAATTTATTTTTTCCAAAAACCCCTGGGTTTTTAAATCCCCAAAATTTTTTATTTTCCCAAGGGGAAAAGGGGAAAAAAGGCCCAGAAAAAATTGTTGTCCCCAATTGTTTCCCGAGTTTCGCTGATAAACCCCCTATGTGGGGGGGGAACCACTGTTTGGGCGCAAAGGCAGGGGGTCAAATGGAAAGGGGGCCTTTTTACTTTTTTCCAAAAACCAAAAAATTGGCCTGGAATTGAGGAAAAGGACCCCCATGCCCGCGTTTTTGGGGAGCCCTATGTTTTAACAGTGGGGGAAACCCCCCCCAAAGGAAACCCCCTTTTTGGAAAAAAAGACCCCCTTTAAAGGAAAATTAAACTAATGTGTGAAAGAGCACTTTTTAAAAACCCCCAAATTTCTTTTAAAAAGCAATTTATAAAGTAGAGCCCGTGAAGAAAAAAAAAATTCATTTTTTTTCCACCAACCCTGATTTTTTTTTAAATTTCCCAAAATTTTTTATTTTTTCCCCAAGGGTTTTAAAAGGAGAAATTTTGGGCCAAAAAAAGTTTGGTTTTCCCAAAATTGTCCTGGTAAAGTGTACCCCTATTGGGGGGGAACCACTGTTTGGGCGCACGGCCCGGGCTCGAAATTTTGGGAAAGGGGCGGCCCCTTTGGGCTTTCCAAACCAAAAAAGGGCCCCGGAAAAGAGAAAGGGCCCATGTTTTTCGTTTGGAGAGACAAATGATGTGCCTAAAAGTGGAAAACCCCCCCTAAGGGGACCCCCCCTTTTTTTGGGAAAATTTGACCCCCCCCGGGGAAATTAAAAAAGATTGTGGTGAGCAAATTTTAACCCCCCCAAGGGTTCACGCAAGGGTTTTTAATGTAGAGCCGGGAAAAAAAATAATTTTTTTTCCCCAACCATGTGTTTTTTGTCCCCAAAATTTTTTTTTTTTTCCCAAGGGGAAGGGGGAAAAATTGGGGCCACAAAAGTTTTTTGTCCAACTTGTCCTGGTAAAGCTGATACCCCAAAAAAATGGGGGGGAAACCCCTGTTTGGGCGCAAAGGGGAGGGCCTCGAAATTTGGGAAAGAAAAGGCCCTTTGACTTTTTCCAAAAACCAAAATTGGCTGGGAAAAGGGGAAAAAGGAAAGCCATGTTGCGTTTTGGGGAGCCCCTGAAAGTTTCCAAACCCGTGGAAAACCCCCCAAATGTGGGCCCCATTTTTTTGGGAAAATAGACCCCTAAGGGGGCTTATTAGATGTGTGGGTTTAGATTTGAACCCCCCAAAACTTCAAAAGCAAAAATTTAAAAATGTAAGCCCAGAAGAAAAAAAATTAAAAATTTTTTTCCCCCAAGCCTTTATTTTAAATCCCCCCAAATTTGGGTTTTTTTTTCCCCCCAAAGGGGAAAGGAGAAATTGGAAAAACCCCAAAAAATTTTTGTCCCCAAATTGTCCCCGATTTCGTGAAAACCCATTAAAGTGGGGGGGGGAAACCCCCTGTTTTTTGGGCCCCACGGCAGGGGGTCGAAATGGAAGGAAACGGCCCCTTTGACTTTTTTCCCAAACCAAAAATTTGGGTGGGAAATTGGGGAAAGGACGCCATGTTTTTTTTTGGGAGGGCCCCTGAAAGTTTCCAAAAAAAGTGGAAAAACCCCCCCCAAAAGTTTACCCCCCTTTTGGGAAAATAGAACCCCCCCCCGGGAAATTATCTAAGTTTTGGGGGTGAGCACTTTTTAAAAAACCCCAAAATTTCTTCACGCAAGTTTATAAAAATAGAGGGCGGGGGAAAAAAAAAAAAAATTTTTAATTTTTTTTCCCCAAGCTTTATTTTTTTAAATTCCCCCTTTTTTTATTTTCCCAAGGGGAAGAGGAAAAATTGGGGCCCCCAAAAGGTTTTTCCCAAATTGTCCGGGGGGGAACTGGGTACCCCCAAAATGTGGGGGGGGGAAACCCCTTTTTTGGGGGCAGGCAGGGCCCCGAAATGGAAGGAGCGCCAAATTTTACTTTTCCCAAACCCAAAAATTTGGTGGGAATTTAGAAAGGCCCCCATGTTTTTCATTTTTGGGGAGCCACTGATGGGGCCTAAACATGGAAACCCCCCCCATTTACCCCCATTTTGGGAAAAACTGACCCCCCAGGGAAATTTTTCTAGATTTGGGATAGCACTTTGAACCCCCAAGTTTCTTTACGCAAGTTTTAATGTAAAGCCGTGAAGGGAAAAAAAAATCATATTTTTTTACAAGAAAGATGTTTTTTTGTCCCCCCAAATTTTTTATTTTCCCAAAAGGGGAAGAGGGAAAAATTGGGGCCAAAAAAAAGTTGTTGTCCCAAATTGTCCCCGAAGTACCCCCGATACCCCATATGTGGGGGGGGGGGCCACTGTTTTGGGGGGCCCCGGGGAGGGCTCGAAAAGGAAAGGGGGCCATTTGGGCTTTTCCAAAACCCAAAAATTTGGGTGGGAATTGGGGAAAAGGAACCCCCCATGTTGCCCTTTTGGGGAGCCACTGAAGGGGGCCTAAACAGTTGGGGGAAAACCCCCAAAAATTTGTGACCCCATTTTGGAAACCGGGCCCCCAAGGAAAATTAAACTAGATGGTTTTGGGGGAGCACCCTTTGAACCCCCAAAAGCTTCACGCAAGTTTATAAAAGTTGAGCCTTTAAAAAAAAAACATATTTTTTTAAAAAGCATGATTTTTTTTAGTCCCCAATTTGTTATTTTTTCCCCAAAGGGGGAAAAAGGAAAAAATTTTGGGCCACAAAAGTTTTTTTGTCCCAAAAAGTTCCTGATACCCGATACCCCAAAATGTGGGGGGGGGAAACCCCTGTTTTGGGGGGCCCCGGCAGGGGTCAAAGGGAAGGAAGGGCCTTTGGGCTATTCCAAAACCAAAAATTTGGCCCGGAAAATTTAGGAAAAGGACCCATGGGCCCCGTTTGTGGAGCCCTGAGTGGCCCCAAAAAATGGGAAAACCCCCCCAAGTGCCCCATTTTGGAAAATAGAACCCCCAAAGGGAAATTATCTAGGGTGTGGGGAAACTTTTTTAAAACCCCCAAATGTTTTTTACAAAAATTTATAATGGCCCCCGGGGGGAATAAAAAAAAAAAAAAAAAATTTTTCCACAAAAATGATTTTTTAGGGCCCCTTTTTTTAATTTTCCCCCAAGGGGAAACAAAAAAAAATTGGACCACAAAAGTTGTTGTCCCAATTTTTTCCTGATACGCTGATACCCCTATGTTTTTGGGGGGGGCCCCTGTTTGGGGCAAAGGCAAAAGGCCGAAGGGAAGTAGGGGGACGTTTGGAATGCAGACTTTGGGGGGAAGGGGTTTCGGGCGTCATATTTCCCCTTAAACAGGGGCCCCTCATTTTTGCCTAAAAGGGGGAAACCCCCCCAAGTGACCCCCTTTTTGGGAAATAGGGGGCCCCCTTTAAGGAAATTATCTAGGGTGTGGGAGCATTTTTAACCCCCAAAATGGGGTTTTACTAAAAATTTAAAAATGCCCCCCCGGGGGTGAATAAAAAAAAAAAAAAAAATTTCCACAAATTTTATGTTTTAAATCCCCCAAAATTTTTTTTTTTTCCCCAAGGGGTAAAAAGGGGAACTTGGGAAACCCCAAAGTTGTTGGGCCCCCCTTTGTCCTGAGTAAAGCCCGGGAAAACCCCCTATTTTGGGGGGAACCACTGTTTTTGGGGCATGGGGAGGCGCAAAAAGGGAAGGGAGGACGTTTTGGGAAAGCCCCGACTTTGGGAAAGGGCCCGCGGCGTCAAAGTTTTCCTTTTGCAGAAACCCCCTTTAAGTGCCCCCCAAAAGTGGAAAACCCCCCAAAGGACCCCCCTTTTGGGGAAAAAAGACCCCCCCCTGGGAAAATTTTTCTTGGGGGTGGGTGAGCATTTTTAAAACCCCCCCTGTTTCACTAAAAATTTATAATTCCCTGGGGGGTTAAAAAAAAAAAAAAAAAAAAAATTTCCACAAATAAAGTTTTTAGGGGCCCCAATTTTTTTTTTTTTCCAAGGGAACAGGAGGGAAAATTTGGGCCACAAAAGTTGTTGTCCAATTTTTTCCTGAGTACGCTTTAAACCCCAAAATGTTTTTTGGGGGGGGCCCCTGTTTTGGGCCCCATGGAGGGCGGGAGAAGGGGAACAAGGGGAAAGTTTTGGGGAAAGCAGACTTTGATGGAATGGGCTGCGGGGCCCTCATTTTTTCCGTTAGGGAGAGGCCCCCCCTGTGCCCAAACAGTGGGAAAACCCCCCCCCCAAAATGGGGCCCCAAATTTTTGGAAACTAGGGCCCCCCAAGGGAACTTAATTTGGTTTGGTGGTGGCCTTTTTAACCCCAAGTGTTTTTACTAAAAATTTATTTAAAGCCCCGGCCCTGAATAAAAAAAAAAAAAAATTTTTCCCCAAATTTTATGTTTTTTGTCCCCCCTTTTTTTTTTTTTTTCCCAAGGGTAAACAGGGGAAAAATTTGGACCCCAATTTTTGGTTTTCCAATTTTTTCCTGATTACGCTGTACCCCATATTTTGGGGGGGAACCCCCCCCCCTTGGGTTTTTTGGGGGCAAAGGCCCGGGGAGAAGGGGAAACAGGCCCTTTTTGGGAAAGCAGACTTTGATGGAAGGTCGCCCGGGGGTATGTTCCGTTACAGAGCCCCCCCCTTGCCCCAAACAGTGGAAAAACCCCCCCAATTGACCCCCCTTTTTTGGAAAATAGCCCCCCAATGACTTTTCTAGGGGTGTGGTTTAGCATTTTGAACCCCCCAAATGTTTCACTTTAATTTTATAATTTCCCTGGCGGAATAAAAAAAAAAAAAAAAAAATTTTCCCCAAATTTTGTTTTTTTAGTCCCAATTTTTTTTTTTTTCCAAGGGGGAAAAAAGGGGGAACTTGGACCCAAAAATTGTTGTCCCCCTTTGGGCCTGAGTAAAGCCCCGATACCCCATATGTTTTTGGGGGGGAAACCAAATGTTTGGGGGGCATGGGAGGGGGGCAGAAAGGGAAGCAGTGACGTTTTTTGGAAAAGCCCGCCCTTTTGGGTTTGGGAAGGGTTTTGCGGGGGTCATGTTCCGTTAGCAAGCCCCTCAAAGTGCCCAAAACGTGGAAAAAACCCCCCTTTGAAGGGGGGGCGCCGTTTGGGCTTTCCCAAACTAAAAATTTTGGGGGAATTGAGAATTGGAACCCCCAAAGTCGCGTTTTTTTGATTCCCCCCGAAAAAAAGCTAAACCGGGGGGAAACCCCCCACATGGGGACCCCCCTTTGGAAACTAGACCCCCAAAAAATTTTCTAGATGTGTGGTGAGCACTTTGAACCCCCAATGTTGGGGTTCAAGCAAGTTTTTTAATGTTTTAAAAAGGAGGAAAAAAAAATCATATTTTTTCCCCAAAACATGGTGGGTTTTTTGTTTTCCCCCAAATTTGTTTTTTTTCCCAAAGGGGGGGAGGAAAAAATTGGACCCCAAAAGTTGTTGCCCAAAATTTTTTCCCCGGGTTTCGCCGATACCCAATATTGGGGGGGAAAACTTTTTTGGGCCCCCACGGCAGGGCTCCCAAAAGGATGGCGCCTTTGACCCCCTTCCCAAAACCCAAAAATTTGGGGGAATTGAGAAAGGACGCCATGTTGCGTTTGGAAAACCCCTGAAAAAGCCTAAACAAATGGGAAACCCCCCCCCAAAAAAACCCCCCCTTTTTGGGAAAATAGAACCCCCCCAAGGAACTTATCTAGATGTGTGGGATGAACCTTTGAATCCCCAAAGCTTCACGCAAGTTTAAAAAAGTAGAGCCGTGAAGAAAAAAAAAAATATTTTTTTTTTCCCCAAAACCCTGATGTTTTAGTCCCCCCCTTTGTTTTTTTAAAGGGGAAGAGGAGAAAATTGGACCACAAAAGTTGTTGTCCCCCAAATTGGGCCTGGGGACGCTGAAAAACCCCCTTTTTGGGGGGGGCCACTTTTTTTGGGCGCACGGGAGGGTCGGGGAAAGGGGAAAAATTTAAGGAAAAACGCCAATTTTTTGGGGCTTTTTTCCCCCCCAAACCCCAAAAATTGGCCTTTTGGGGAATTTGAGAAAAAGGACGGCCCCCAAAGTTTTGCCCCGGTTTTTTGGGGGAAGCCCCTGAATTTTTTTGCCCTTTAAAACCCAAAATGGGGGGGAAACCCCCACCAAAAAAGGGGGGAACCCCCAAAATTTTGGGGAAACTTTTGGGAACCCCCTTTTTAAAATGGAAACCCCTTAAACCCTTTAAAAAGAATGGTGTTTGGGGAGCCCTTTAAACCCCCCAAAAGCCTTTAAAGCAAGTTTATAAATGTAGAGGGGCCCTGAAGAAAAAAAAACATATTTTTTCCCAACCATGATGTTTTAGTCCCCAAAATTTGGGTTTTTTTCCCCGTGGGGAAGAGGAGAATTTTTGGGCCCCCAAAAGTTGTTGTCCAAAATTGTCCCCGATTAAAAGCCCCATCCCCTTTGGGGGGGGGGGGGAACCACTGTTTTTGGGGGCACGGAGGGCTCGAAATTGGGAAAGGGGGCCCCTTTGGGCCCTTTTTCCCAAAACCAAAAATTTGGGTTTTAAATTTTAGAAAAGGGGCCCTGGGTTTGGGTTTTGGGGGGCCACTGAAAGTCCCCAAACAGTGGAAAAACCCCCCCCTTTGACCCCATTTTGGGGAAAAATAGACCCCCTAACGAAAATTAAACTAGATGTGTTTGGGGAGCACTTTGGGAACCCCCCCAAAAACTTCACGCAAAAATTTTTTTAATGTAGAGCCCTGGAAAAAAAAAAAAAACTTTTTTTTTTCCCCAAAACCAAAGATGTTTTTTGTCCCCCAAATTTTTTAAATTTTTCCCAAAGGGGGTTTAAAGAGAAAAATTTGGGCCCCAAAATTTTGGGCCAAAATTGTCCCTAGTACACTTTATACCCCCTATGTGGGGGGAAAACCCTTTTTTTGGGCGCACGCAGGGGCCCCAACAGGGGAAAGGGGTTTTGCCCCTTTTGACTATTCCCCAAACCCAAAAAATTTGGGTGGGAAATTTAGAACGGCGCCAGTCGCGTTTTTTTGGAAACCCCTGAGTCCCCCAAACAGTGGGGAAAACCCCCCCAAGTGACCCCCTTTTTTTTAAAATTTGACCCCCCCAAGGAACCTTTTTCTAGGGGTGTGGGGCAAATTTTGAACCCCCCAAATGTTTTCAAATAAAGGTTTTTTAATGCCCCCGGGGTGAAAAAAAAAAAAAAAAAAAATTTCCCCCAAATATGGGGTTTTAGTCCCCCAAATTTTTTAATTTTTCCCCCCAAGGGGGAACAGGAGAATTTGGGAAACCAAAAAAATTTTTTGGTTTTCCCAAATTTGGCCCCGAGTACGTGAAAACCCCTTATGTTGGGGGGAAACCCTGTTTTGGGTGCCTGGCAAAGGGGGGGCAGGGGGATGCCCTTTTTGGGGAAAGCAGACCTTTTTATGGAATGGTCCCGCGGGCGTCATGTTCCCCTTAGCAAAAACCCCCCATGTGGGCCTAAACCGTGGGAAACCCCCCCCAAATGACCCCTTTTTTGGAAAAATTGAACCCCCCTAAGGGAAATTATCTTTGGGGTGTGGTTTAGATTTTTAACCCCCAAGTTTTTTCATAAAGGGTTTTTAAAGGGGCCCCGGCCCTGAATAAAAAAAAAAAAAAAATTTTACAAATTTTATGTTTTTAAATCCCAATTTTTTATTTTTTTTCCAAAGGGGAACAGGAGAACCCTTTGGGCCCCCAAAAATTTTTTGTTCCCTTTGTCCTGAGTACGTGATACCCCATTTGTTGGGGGGGAAACCCCTGTTTGGGCGCTGGCAAGGGGGCAGAAAAGGGGAAACTGGAAAGTTTTTTGGGAAAGGGGACTTTGATGGAAAGGTCCCGCGGGGGTTTTATGTTCCCTTTTGCAAAAAGCCCCTTTATGTGGCCCAAACAAATGGAAAAACCCCCACATGGGACCCCCTTTTGGGGAAAATTTGAACCCCCCAATGAAACTTATCTAGGTGTGTGGGGGAGCATTTTTAAACCCCCCAAAGGGTTTCCCCTAAAAAATTTAAATACCCTGGCGTGAATTTAAAAAAAAAAAAAAATTTCCACAAATTTGAAAGTTTTTTAGTCCCCAAATTTTTTTTTTTCCCCCAAAGGGGAAAAAGGGGAAAAATTTGGCCACAAAAGTTGTTGGGCCCAAATTTTTCCTGAGTCGCTGATACCCCCTATGTTGTGGGGGAAAAACCCCTGTTTTGGGGCATGGGGGCCCCAGAAAGGGAAGCATGAAAGTTTTGGGAAAAGCCCACTTTGGGGTGGGAAGGTTTCCCGCGGGGGTTGTTCCCTTAGCAAAAGCCCCTCCCTGTGCCTAAACAGTGGAAACCCCCCCAGGACCCCCTTTTGGAAAAAAAGACCCCCCCAAGGAACTTACCCCAAAGGGGTGTGGTGGAGCATTTTGAACCCCCCAAATGTTTCCCTAAAATTTTAAAAATGCCCAGGTTTAAAAAAAAAAAATCCCACTTTTAAAACCAACCCAAAAAAGGAAAGTTTTTGTCCCCCAAATTTTTTTTTTTTCCCAAAAGGGGAAGAGGAGAAATTGGGACACCAAAATTTGGTTTTCCAATTTGTCCCGGGGCCCCTTGGGGGCCCCATATGTGGGGAAAAAAAAATTTTGGGGCCAAGGCGGGGGGTCAGAAGGGAAGTCGTGCGTTTTGGGGAAAGCAGACCGATTGAATGGGGCCCGCGGGCCCTCTTTTTCCGTTTGCCCGAGCTCCTGATTTTTCCTAAACATAAAAAAAAACCCCAAATTAAAATAATTTTTTGGGAAAGTAAGACTTTCCCCCGGAACTTTTTTTAAATGTGCCCCCCCTTTTGGGAACTAAACCTTTCCCGGAAAGTAAAATTTTTAGTGCCCTTGAGGTGTGGGAAAAATTTGAAACAATCCCCTTTATCCCCAGGCCCGGTTTTTTCGGGGGAGGGGGCCCCCTTGGTAAGTGGGGTCCCTTTTCGTATTCCCCTTTTTTAAAAACACTCGGCCCTTTTTTTGGGGGCTTTTCCTTTTCCCTTTCCCGGGTTTTTCGGGGGCCCCCCCGGGAAATTTCGACCCCGGTATGATACCCAGCACCTTTAGTTCCAGAAATACTGGGGGCCCCCCTCTTTCCTGATCGCCAAAAATCAGGGGCCCTTTTCCACTACCTCCTGAAAAAGAAGGCGTGATCGCTGTTTTCCCTGCACACGTGGGCAGCAAAAAGCGTTTGGGGCATTGCCCCTTTGGACCCATGTGCAAAGGCAGTTCCTTTTTTTCCAAACCTTTGGGCCTTTCCAAAACAAATGTTTTCGGTTTTGGGGGAGTTTTCAAGAGATCAACACCCCCCATGTATTTTTTTGTACCCCCGTAAAACTTTTCCCGGTTTTTCGGACCTGTGAGAGGTTAACCCCCCCTTTCAGTGGGTGAGGCGCTTTCCTTTACCATGTAAAGGTGGTCCCCGAAAAATGGAAAAAAACCCTCTTGTCCCCTTTTTAAATTGACCACCAGAAAAAGGTCGCTACCCTTGGGTCTTTCTCCCCCACCCTTTTTAAAATCTGCCCAAGTACGTCTTCGGGAGGGCCCCTCTGATTTTTTTCGGACGGTAAAACCGGGAAAACTGCGGGACCTCGGCAGAGAGGGATTTGTTAAAAGTGGGGGCCCCCTGGAAAAAAAAGTTATCGGTGTAAAAAGGGGAAAAACCTTTATCCAAGTGGGGGGTTTCAACCCAAAAAACCCACCAATTTTCCCCCTCACCCCCCAGGACGGGGGACCTCAGGGGGTTTTAAAACCCGGTGTCCTTTCCTTCGTAACTCTAAAGTGTTCCCTTTTACCTGAGGTAATCTCGCAAGCTTTAGGGGTTTTTAAAAATTTCCCTAAACCTTTTCCCCCCTTGTGGGCGGGGCTGGGGGGAATCTGAGCCGTCCCTTAAAAAGACCCAAGGGCTCAAACCCGGGAGATGTCCCCCCTTTTGGGGAAAGTACACCCTTTAAACAAAAATTTTTTCCCGAAGTGTTTTTGATGGGCCGGGGGCCCAACTTTTAACAGGGGTCAAAGGTTTTGGGGGCATTTTGGGGGGACACTGTGGGATTTTTATTTAATGGGAGAATTTTTTGGATGGCCCCAAAACGCTGGGGGCCCGACCTTTCCCGGGAAAAGGTGGGGGTTGGGATAAAATATAAAAAACTCCAATATTGGGGCCCAAGTTCGGCTTTTCAATTCCCCAAATGGGGACCCCGGGCCCCAAAAAAATGCCCTCATTTCCCCCTGCGGGCCCCACAGGGAAACCCGTTGGAAAATTGAGAAACCCGGGTTTTGCTTTTTTGCGCCCAAAAAAAACCGAGCCCTACAAAATTAGTTTTTGCTCCCCCCACGAGGTTTTAAAAAAATCCTCGAGAAAAAAAATTTTAAAAAACCCCATTTCTCTGAGGCCCCTGTTTCCCAAACTGATTCCTGGTTCTGCCACAAAAATGGGAAACGTGGCCGTAATTTTCGGGGGGCGGGGTCCCCTATGGGTTTCCCAAAAGGGGTGGCGTGGTTCATTTTTCAGGGGGTTTTGGGCGCTTGCCTCATTTCTGTCCGGGGCGGCCCGCGTGGCGGTTCCGCAGCCCAGGGGGGAAGATGGGGGAAGGGGGAGGAAGAAGAAAGAAAGAGGGGAAAAATCTGGGAAAAATAAAGAAATGGGGGGGTCCTCCCCCCTCGCTAAACATGTCCCGGGGGCAAGGAAAAGGGATGCCTCTTTCCCCCTGGGAATTTGCGCTGTTGGGAAAAAACGGACGAGCGGGACAAATTTTTTTGGGGAAAAGTGGTTGCTTTTTTGTGAAACTTTTATTTATTAAAATTTTGGGGTGTGTGGGGGGGGGGGTAGTGTTGGTTTCAAACATGCTGAAAGGAAAAAAACTAAAAGAAAAAAAAAAGAAATAAAGGGAAAAAAAAAAGCCCGGGGAAAAAAAAACTAAACCAGCAGGCCCCGAGCTCTGATAAGGACTGGTGTCACTTTTTTGATACAGAAAGATGTTTTTCTTTTTAAAAGTGTTAGCCTTTGAAAAGAAAAATTTTAGAGGTTTAAGGGGTCCCCAGTGGTTGAAAACCTTTTAATGGGTAAAATGAAAAAGATTGTAACAAATTTGGGAAAATTTGGGGACTACTCATCTCTTCATCAGGGCCCGACAAATTTTCCCAAAAACTGAAGAATCCCTTTTTTTAACAAAAAAAAACCCCCCCCAAAAAGCAATAAAGGGAAGACAAGTGGGCGTGAACAGAATAGTCATTTTGGCGAGGGGTGAGCATAAAATTTTGGGAAAAATTTCATAGATAAAGGGAGGGGAAAATTTTTATTACCCCATTTTTTGGGTCTGGGAATGTTTTTTTTGATGTTTTCAAAAGGGTATTTGGAAATAAATTTTTTTAAATTTTATGTAATAGGCCAAAAAAACCATTGTACAGGTTTCATTCCAGGGATTAAGAGTGGGCCCAAAAACACCATCAATGTTTTAAAATTTGCAAAAATTTTTTCTTCCTGCCCCCTAAAAGTGAATCTGCTTTTTTTAGTACCGTAAAAATTTCAACTTGGGCATGCTTTTTATCAGGGGGGCAAAAAAGTTTTGCCACAGGTAGATCCCTTCTTTTTTCTCTTTTGTGTGGGGGAGAAAAATTTATCCTTGGGGGCCAGTTTTTGCCCCGGTTTTTTCCCCCCCATACCCCGACCCCCCCCCTTTTGGGCATTTTAGTAAAAAATTAATTAAGGGGAACAAAAATTAAAATGACTTTTTTGTCACTTATTTAAAATTCCCGGCGGCCGGCCCGGGTGTGCGCACAGGGGGCGGGAAAGGGGAAATGGAAAAAAAAAAAAAAAAAAGGCAGGAAAGGGGCCCTGATAAGTTTTACCGGTTACCTTTTAAAGTTCCGCGGTGCCGGTGGGGCGCACAGGGGTGGCGGAAAGGGAAGTGGAAAAAAAAAAAAACGGTAAACTGGTCACCAATCAACGCTGGGGGGTGCAAAGGGGGGTTTTTTAAAAGGGGGGGGGAAAAAAAGGGGGGGAAAAGGGGAAGGGGGGGGGGGGAAAGGGGGGGTTTTTGGGGTGGATGGGGCCCCGGGGATGGGGGCCCCCAAAAAATAAATTTTTTAGTCCCCCCTTTCTTTTTTCTCTCTTTTTTTTTTTTCTCTTTTTTTTTTCTTTTTTCCTTCTTTTTTTTTTTTCTTCTTTCTTCAGCAGGATTTTTTGGTGTAAAGGGCCCTTTTGGGGCCCCCCAAACAAGGCCCAGCACAGGAGGAATCTGGGGTTTTGACCGCACTGCAGGAATCCCCCCAAGGGTGAGGACCCGGCCCCGGGGGGGCGGGGCGGGTTTCCAGCCAGTTTGCGGGGCGGGGGCACGGGGGCGGCCCCCACCCCCGGGGGTTTTTTCCCGGAAAATTTGGGGGGGCGAGGGGGTTTAACATCAAATCCCACCAATCGGGGGGGCCCTTTGGGGTTTTTCCCGGGTTGCTGGGCCCCCGGGGGCCCAGAATCGGGGCTCACCCCCCTTTTTTTTCCCCGGCAGGGCCCCGGGGGTCGGGAAACAGGGCACAGAGGGGGAAAAAAACCCCTTTGTCCCCCGGGGGTTTTGGCGCGACCCCGAGGGAAAATCGATCCCCCAATTTCCCGCTGCCTGCCCCAGGCCCCCGGGCCCCAGGATGGGGTTTTTTTTTTTTTTTTTTTTGGGAAACCCGGGCCCAAGGCGGGGACAGGGGGGGACAGCGCGGATACCCCCGGGGTTTTGTGCCCCCTTTTGGGGCGTTCGATTTTTAAACGGCGTTCGCGCCAATCCGGGGGGGGGGCTGCCCCTTTTAAAACCCGGGGCCCAGGATCGATTTTCCCCGGAAAATCATTCTGGGGCCGGGGGGTTCCCCGTTTACCCCCTGGGGTTGGTTTTACAGTGGGAAGGCTGCGTTTTGGTTTTCCCAAAAATTAAAAACCCAAATCACAGCGTTTTAGGAGGAGGGGGGGCGGGACGACCCCGGGAGGGGGGCCCCCCATCTTCCTGGGGTAAAAGGCGTCGGAAATTTTAATGGGGATCTTTGGGAAAATTAATTCCCCCAATGTCCTTTAAAAAAAAGGGGGGGGCCTTTTACCCCGCCCCCGGGTCTTTAAAAGGGGGCCCGGGACCAGGGGGCCGGGGTAGTGGGGCCGGGAAGGCAAAAAAGGGGTTTTTTAATTTTGGGGAAAAAAAATTTAAATTTTTTTTTTAATTTCCCCAAAAGGCCCTGAAATGAAAAAAAAAGGGGAAAAAAGTAAAGGGGTTGCCCCCAAAGACCTTTTGGGGAAAAATTTTTGTTTTTTCTTTTTTAAAAAAATTTCCCAAAAAAAAAAAAATTTTTTTTTTTTTCAGTAAAAAAATGGGGGGGGCCCGGAAAACGTACTTTAAAAGGGGAAAAAAAAAAATTTAATTTTTTTTAAATTTTTCCCAAATGGCGGGAAAGGAAAAAAGATTTAAAAAAATTAAAAAGGGGGTTTAATATTTCCCCCTATTCACTGTTTTAAAAAAAAAAAAAAAAAAAAAATTTTTCCCCCCAAAGGCCCCGAAAAACCAAAACAGAATTTAAAAAAGGAAAAAGGGGGAAAAATGGGTTTTTTGATTTTTTTTTATTTTTTTTCGTTCCTGAAAAAGGAAAAAAAACCACCCTTTTTTTTTTTTAATTAAAAATTTGGGTCTATAAAAAAAAGGGCTATGGGTCCCCCCCCCGGTTTAAAATTTTTTTTTTCTTACCCTTCTTTTTTTTTTTTGTTTTAGGGTTTTTTTCCCCAAAAAAAAAAAACCCTGTTTTCCCCCTAATAAAATTTGGGGCCCAAAAAAATCTTTTTTAAAGAGCAGTTAAGAACTTACCAATCCCCTAACCTCCCAGTTCTAGCCCGTGCTCAGGGTCCCCATCTACACTTCAACATTTACGGGGGTTTTTGTTTTTATAGGAAAAATAGACAGAGATTAATGTCAATGGGGGACAATCTCCAAATAGCACTGTACAATATGATGGCCCTCTGTAAAAATGGATAAATAAATGACCAGCTCCCCAAAAAAGGAATCCCAGGGATTAGTGGGTGACCCAGGCACAGCCAGAAAAAGGTGTCCAGGTACTGGTAGGTGGGTATATATTTATTTTAGTCTGTACATTCAGAGGCCCTTTAATTCTATCGATGCAATATATTGCAAAAAGTTTGGGAATTTATCACATTTTTAGCACAAATACGACCATTTTATGAGATTTCCTCATCTCGCGGTGCATCTGAACAACAATAAATGACATTTCCCCCCCAGGTTGGCCATTATTAATGCTGTTTATTTTGGCATTGCAATGACTACGGAGCACTACTGCCCCCTGCGAGAGTTTACTGAGAATATCTTGGCATTGACTACAAAGACAAAACTGAACTGAGATTTCCAACCTTTATTAAAGGTCACTGCTCAATTGGCACAGATGTGAGACAGATATCAGACAGATATTATCTGCAGAATTGCAGCCATAACTGGGCCCCGGGATAACGAAAGGGACATAAACAGCAAAGGGAAACAGATTAACTCCGAGCCAATAATGAAGATATTAAATGCTAATTCTAAGATAATTAATGGAACAGTTTCCTAGAAATAGTGCATTCATGTCCATATAATTAATATTGTGTGTATTGGTAGTGTATTTGTTTGCAAGAGCTAAGGCAAACAGGCGAAATAAATACAGACCAGCCCAATGTCTGGGAGGGAACTGTGAACATAATTTCTCCATGTGTTCCACCTTGTTGCTTCCAGGTCAGAGGAAGCAATGTTAAATAATCTGTTATTCCTTAAAGATGACAGTCATTTCATTTTTTTTCCTATAAATCAATAGTACACGTGAAAATAAGCATATTTGTCATATATTTCATCCAAGAAATCTGCTTCTTTCTCCTTCTGGACTGAACATTCATCCTCAAAATTCTCATTCATGGGTAAAATGTGTCTTGATGAATATAGACTTTCCCATTACTAAGATTGGAGATGACAATTGGTGCTTATAAAGCTCATGAAGACCTTACAGTAGAATTTCTGTGTCTGCCTCTGGCTCCTCCCAGTCCATAGAATTTTAAAAGCACCAAGTGTCAAGATTGTTCTGCTAAGATATATTAGAAAGTTGCTTATGTTCATGTGTACTATTAATTTCTGAAATAAAAATTAAAAAAATGTGGTTTTTTTTGTTTTCATTAAATCTGGAACTAGTTTGGTCTAAAAAACCATGCTGGGCTAAAGATTCAGAGAGAAAAAGGGGTGCACCAAAAAACAGTTTATATTAAGTTAAGCCTAGAAGGTAGAGTGAGTTGCCAGCGCCAAGAGGCAAGATTAGAATATCCATGTGAGTGCACCTCTAAAACAAATTATGCCAGCATTAAAAAGTTCTAGTCACTGCTTGATGCCCAATTAAAAGTTGGTGCTGGAACGGAAATCAGGTGCCACCCAACAGAAGTTTGGGCATGTGTACTGTCCTGTAACTGTGGCACTACCAACGCCAATTATTTTTCTTTAATCTTTTGAAATTTTGCAACTTTTAAGAATTTTGTGCTCCTGAGCCCTGCTCCACCCCATTACTATGGCACAAGGTGCCTATCTAAAAAGTGGGCATGACAATTTTTATTTGTTTTTCTTTATTTGCCTGTGTCATCCACTGCTCCCTCAACAATGAATTTTCCCTACCCTCTTTTGGGAGACTTAAATGGATTGTTTTTGAGTTTAAACTAAAACCTCTTTATTGCTACATCCAAATCAAGACTTTTTCCAGATTTTTTTTCTGCTCAAGCTCATAGAATGAAAATGTGGATTTCTATGAATGAGACATTGGATTGCAGATATCAAGGTATCATTTTATTCAGCTTCCACTGCACTGACTTACCCCCCTCTACAGCTCTGCTATTTAAGTCATTTTGTTCCATCACTGCTACACCTGCCATTGCAGCTACAACTTTGCTATTACATTAATCACTGTGCCAGCTCTGCTGCATCAGTCAATGCTGTTCCAGCTCTGCTGCATCAGTCAATGCTGTTCCAGCTCTGCTGCATCAGTCAATGCTGTTCCAACTCTGCTGCATCAGTCAATGCTGTTCCAACTGCTGCATCAGTCAATGCTGTTCCACAACCGCTACATTAGTGCTGTTCTGATTCTGCTACATTTATGGTTGCAGTCTTAGGTCTGTTAGATTTCACACTAATTTTTAGCCTTCTACACCCGTAGAAGCTCTGCTTCATCAATTTATGCTGTTCCAGCTCTGCTACTTTTGTTGTTCATTCCTAAGCTGTTACATCTGACCCTGCTGTTCCGCACGCTACACTATTTGGCTAAAAAATGCAGTGTTTTACAATAACAGCAAAATTAAAAGATATTTATAAAATCAAATTTTTTTTCCCCTTTTTCCAACTTTGACTTGGGGTTGTATTTTTTTTTTAATAATTCAACTTAAAATATTTAAGCGTTTTATTGCGCTTTTCCCCATTGGTTTTAAAATGGCTTCGCATAAAAACTCATCAAAAGGCACCAAAAAAGTTCATAATTTACTGTGGTTTTCTAAACACAGGCTGCATTTTTTATTCAGAAAAAAAAGTATCAAAATGCTATTTTGAACATTCCTTTAACTTTTCCTTGATCACACCTTCATGAAAAATTTAAGCTCTGCTTTCCCCCTTCCAAATCACCTCACGTTACTATTTTCCCCATTGCTATCAAGACCATATGGAAGGAGAGAATTTTGGCAATAGGAGAAATTAT
>JARQOD010004235.1:0-56724 GCA_033576555.1 Oophaga sylvatica | reverse complement strand
TGGCACAAGTGGGGTGGTTGCTCACGTCTCAGGAGATGCCATTTGGGATGCTAAATTTGTTGATATGAAAACTATGCTCTTACAAAGGTCCAAATATTGGTGGAATAGACTTTTTCTCGAAAAATATACCACCACCAAAATGATCCCACGTGGTCTTCGAGTTAGAGTGATACCTACCTTCTCTATTAATGATGAACTATTTATTAAGAAATGGGAGGAAGCATGTGATCTTTGTTCATTTACTATTATGCAACTACTCATTGACCTAAATTCTAAAAATATCTCTGAATTAGATAAAAAGATTGATATTATACAGGCTGAGATCCGTGAGGGTTGTCCTTCAGAACGCATTACACGGTCTGAACAAGATATCGAGAAATGTATGGATCAATTGGTCAAAAAGATTCAGGAGAATCAGACGAAAAAATACACTAGGGACACTAAAGACTATCAAGTTAAAAGAGTTTATTTTTGGAGAAAAACGACTCAGTCCAACATGCAGAAGGGCTCGACCTCTGCTTCATCCCTGAGTGATTTGTCTGATTCTTCCTCTGTCTCTACAACCTCTCATGGGATGGGTGATTTGCATAGGCTACGTGACCATGCTTTCCATCCCTACAAAAGACGTCCATCATTTACGTCTGGAGTGAATTTCAATGATAATAAGGTGATTAATTTAAGTGAGCATGTTTTGTCTGATACTGATGTCTCTCTCCTTGGCAAAGGGCTATCCTTCTCACCTACTTCCAGATACGATCCGTTCACTGGCATTAAAGATCTTAATATATTTGCTAGGTCGCTGTTTTTCAAGAGGCATTTCTTTAATGGTGACATTGCTAATCTGTTCCCCACAGAGGAAGAACAAGAAGCGGTGAGGGTATTGGAGGAACTAGCTCTAGAACACAACAGTACTGGAGGTAAGATTCCTCCTAACATCCGTCCTCGCTCCAAGAAATTCCCTCCATTTACCTCTTGTCCCAGCATAGACCTTTTTGTCCGGGTGGTGGCTGATGAATTTTCACGTATTCCCTTAGGTTGGTCTTGTGACAACCTCACTAGGGATGAACGTATTCGGCTGAAACATCTTCGTGGCTTACCTGATGTGGTGCTGAAGCCGGCTGACAAGGGTGGCAACGTCGTCATCTGGCCTAAAATGATGTATGAAAGGGAGGCGTTTCGCCAATTAAATAACAATGTGTGTTATAAAAAACTAACTTATAATCCTCTTTCAGCTTATAGTGCAAAGCTTGAGGATATCCTCAAGCATGCAGTAGATGGCGGCGTTGTTACCAGTGAGTTGGCTTCAGCATTAAAGGTCAAGGAACCTACCATCGCCACTTTATACCTTTTGCCCAAAATACATAAAGGTATTTCGCCACCACCCGGCAGGCCTATTGTATCAGGTAGGGGGAATTTCTTGGAGAATATCAATAAATGGATTGACCATTATTTGCAACCCCTAGTTGCTAACCTTCCTTCCTTTTTGAGGGATACAGGTGAACTATTGCGCAAGGTTGATGGACTGTGCTTAGAGGGTGATTCTCTTTTGGCTTCGGTTGATGTTGAGTCATTGTACACCAACATCAGGCATTCTGATGGATTATTTGCAGTCAAATTTTTCCTGGATATGACTATGTTACCTGTTGCCTTGAGGGACCTCATCCTGGAGCTTCTAGAGTTCACCCTCACTCACAACTTTTTTGTGTTCAAGGGGTCTTTTTTCCTACAGCTCCAGGGGACGGCAATGGGTGCTGCTTTTGCACCATCCTATGCCAATCTCTTCCTGGGGCTGTGGGAAAGAAATCTCTTTCTGTCCGATGATGAGGGGTTAATGAATCGTGTCCCGTTTTGGGCGCGTTACATTGACGACATCTTCTTCATCTGGCAGGGCACCTCCATCGACCTTGTGCAGTTTATTGCCTCTTTGAACGACAACGACATAAACATACATCTTACTTTGGTTTGGGATCCAAAAATGATCAATTTTCTGGATGTAATTATTAAGAGGGATAGCTCTGGTGCTATACAGACAGACATATATCGTAAAGAGACATCGACTAATACAGTTCTACATGCCACGTCATGTCACCCTTCCCACATTGTAAAGGCAATCCCTGTGGGACAGTTTCTACGACTGCGACGTAATTGTTCGACAGACGTGGATATCGAGAGGAGGTCGGATGAATTGAAAGCACGATTTCTCGCTAGAGGTTATAGTCGCAGATCGATTAAAAAAGCCTATTTGAGAGCCAAACACTCACCACGTAATAGGCTGTTATACCATAATTCGTCAGATCTGCGAACATCTAGTGATATTAGGTTTATTACCACCTATCACTCGCAACATCATAGAATGCGTAGGGCTGTTGAAAGGGCTTGGCCCATTCTCAAAACTGATCTAATTATGGGTAAATTTCTCCCGGATAGACCATCCTTTACATTCAGACGGGCTAGAAATTTACGTGACCACCTAACCACCAGCCATTACGCTGTCTCACATGTCCCGACCTTTCTTGACAGGTTTCAATTGAATGTTGGCTGTGCCCCTTGTGGGAAGTGCGTGGCGTGCCCTAATATTGAGCGCAGTTCTTCTTTTACTAATTCATCAGGCACCAAAAGTTATGATATACGTCATCATATCACTTGTCTTTCGAGGTATGTCATCTATTGTGCCAGTTGTCCTTGTGGACTATTTTATATAGGATTAACCACAAGGCAACTTAAAGTAAGGGTGAGAGAGCATGTGCTCGGCATTGCCGCGGCCTCCACAAGTACGGACGTAACTTCATTGAAAACTTTACCCCGCCATTTCTTTGAATATCACCAGTGTGATGCCTCTCTCCTTAAAGTTAAGGGGATTGATGCGCTCACTATTAATATACGTGGGGGGGATCTGTCTAGAAGGCTGGCACAGGTTGAGACAAGGTGGATTTGGACACTTAAAACCATCCAGCCATATGGACTAAATGAGAACAATTCCTTTGTCCCATTTCTTTAAATCTCCTGTTCATGTCACCAATATGCAGCTCCTGGTTTGCTCAATGTTGTTTTTAATTTTAATTTTGTCGCAATTAATTTTAATCCATCTTCTGTTTATCTTTTAGATTCAAGCTATTTATCCATTCTTGTCTTCCCTATGTGTCCATAGACATTTTCTACGATCAAGGACCATCTGGATGAATTGCGTTTATATATAATTTTTTTTCTTTATTTTTTCATATTGTTATGTGTTTTTGTTTATTTTTGCAATTTTTTTGTATATTCCTATGTGTACAGTTGTTGGCTTTATATATATTATTATATGTTATGCTATATGCGGTAATATGTTGTCAATTATTATTGCTATATGTATTGTTATTTTTCATTGTGACTTTTTCATTGTGACTTGTTCATATGATTTTGTTTCGTTTTATTGCCTGTGTATATATATATATATATACATTTGTTTTCATGGTTTTGCCACCTTTTTTGTACCTGTGGGTTTATACCTATTTATTCCGCATTCTCCATTTTTAGTGCTGGTTTCCAGCTTCAGGTTTGTTGACGCATGCGCCGTCTGCTGCCCTCCAGCACTGACGTCATTTCCCGTGACGTCAGACGCCGGACCACGTGGGGCCCCACGTGTTTCCGGCTCTGGCGTGCGGCGGTGATTGTCAGGTGTGGGCGGTGCTGCAGCGGCGCCTGTGAATCGCTACCTCTTGGATAAATAGAGCTCTTTTTTTGCGGTATGTGTCCATGCGCCCCCTGAGGAAGGAGTTTTTTGAAACTCCGAAACGCGCGTCGGGGCGGCCATCTGTCCAGCGGCGCATTCACATTTTTGGGTATGATTTAATATTCCATTGTGTTTTATATGAGCCACCTTGTGGTTATGCATTGTATGTCCTGGTACTTACCGTTACATTTCAAGGGGCATGTACATTGTTCTCATATCTTTGCATTATACTGTCACTCAGTAATGCTGTGATTATCTGTTGATTCTATCTACCCTTGTGTTGATTGCTGCTTGTTCATATGGCCCCATTACATTGCGCACATTGGGGAGTCTGCATTCCCGTTGTTGCCTTATTCCAGGTTTTAACTATTTTTGCAATAAATGTTATTTTTTAGTATTACCTTTTGACTGCTCTTTGTTCTTAGTGTTGATAATGAGGGTTGAGCCTGATCATCAGGAGAGTTGCAAATTTTTGGTGCTGTATAATCTGCATGACATTATTGTACTGGGTTTCCCTTGGTTACAG
Source organism: Oophaga sylvatica (assembly GCA_033576555.1). Classification (NCBI taxonomy): domain Eukaryota; kingdom Metazoa; phylum Chordata; class Amphibia; order Anura; family Dendrobatidae; genus Oophaga; species Oophaga sylvatica. Next base: position 52,486 of record JARQOD010004235.1, on the reverse strand, counting down.
TCTCATAATCCTGTTTTGGATTGGAAATCTGTGTCTGTAACCAGTTGGGGCTGCCAATGTGTTAATACCAACACTCCTGTTTTTTCTGCCTCCCCCCAGGCTCAGGATGTTCCTGACTTTTTGACTGATTTTTCTGATGTGTTTAGCGAAAGTAAATCTGCATCCTTGCCCCCCCATGGGAGCTATGACTGCGCTATTGAATTAGTGCCTGGTAGTAAATTCCCTAAAGGTCGCCTTTTTAACTTGTCTGTACCTGAACATGACGCTATGCGGTCTTATATCAAGGAGTCATTGGAGAAGGGTCATATCAGACCATCCTCTTCACCCTTGGGTGCCGTTTTTTTCTTTGTGGCCAAAAAGGATGGTTCATTAAGGCCGTGAATTGATTATCGTCTCTTGAACAATATCACTGTGAAATATCAATATCCGTTACCCTTGATTTCTGACCTGTTTTCCAGGGTGAAAAGTGCTACTTGGTTTACCAAGCTTGACCTCAGGGGGCATATAACCTTATTCGCATTAAGCACGGGGATGAATTGAAGACGGCATTTAATACCCCAGAGGGCATTTTGAGTACCTAGTGATGCCCTTTGGGCTCACTAATGCTCCTTCTGTCTTCCAGTCCTTCATGAATGACATTTTCAGGGATTTTGTGGATACATTTCTGATTGTTTATTTGGATGATATCTTGATTTTTTCCAATGACTGGGACTCTCATGTGAAACATCTTCGGACTGTGTTCCAGATTTTGAGAGAGAATGCTCTGTATGTGAAGGGATCAAAGTGTCTTTTTGGCGAACAGAGGATCTCATTTCTGGGATTCATTTTGTCCCCATCTGTTATTGAAATGGACCAGGTCAAGGTTCAGGCCATCTGTGATTGGGTCCAACCTACTTCATTAAAGGCTCTTCAAAGATTCTTGGGTTTTGCCAATTTTTATCGTAAATTTATTGGTAATTTCTCTGTTATTGTTAAACCATTGACTGATTTGACCAAAAAGGGTTCTGATGTGGTGAATTGGCCTCCTGAGGCAGTCTCTGCGTTTCAGGAACTTAAGCAGAGATTCACTTCTGCTCCTGTTCTATGGCAGCCTGATGTTTCTCTGCCATTTCAGGTGGAGGTTGATGCCTCTGAAATTGGGGCAGGTGCCGTTTTGTCCCAAAGAGATCCAGAGACCTCTAAGGCTAAGTGCACACGATCAGGAATTGTTGCGTTTTTTTCGCGGTTTTTCCGCTATTTTCCGCGATTAAACCGCGAAAAAAACGCGAGCATTAAGCATTCTATACGTTTTAATTGATTCCGCATGTTTTGTACACATGTTGCGTTTTTTTCCGCGAAAAAAACGCTTCGCGGAAAAAATAGCAACATGTTCATTAATTTCGCGTAATGACAGCGATTTCGCCGCCATAGACTTGTATTGGAACGCATGAAATCCGGAAATATTCAAAATGTTTCCGGATTTCAATCTCTTTAGCTGCGGTGTAGCTGCGGTGAAATGGGAAGTGACATCATGTCCATCCCATCATGCCATCCCATGAGCATCCCATAATCCAGGAAGACAATAATCTCGTCTCCCTGGATGATGGCTGCCAACATGGAGTGGTATGACAGGATGGACCTGGATGTCGCGCAGATGATTAGTGTGGTAAGTATCTATGTGTGTGTCCGTGTCTGTGTCCGTGTGTGTGTCCGTGTGTGTGTCTATGTGTGTGGTGTATATGCGTTGTATATGGGCTGTATGTGAGTCGTCAGACATAGGCCGATGAGACTACTACTCTCATCGGCCTATGTCTGCTCCCCCTCAGTGGCTGCAGCAGGCTCAGCTCGATGGGAGCTGTAGTTCCCATCGAACTGTTCCTGCTGTGAAACAAATGTGTCCAAAAAAAAACCATTCTTTTTAAAAAAATCTGTGACCCTCGCCCCCCTTCCCCCCATAAAGTTGCTCCTTTTTTTTAATACCCATGGCCCTTTATTTTTGTTTATGTCATACCCCCAACTTAATTATTTTTTGTAAAATTGCCCAAAATTATCATTGGTGACCAGTGTTATTTTTTTATTTTTTAACATTTTTATTATCCCCCAACACTTTTTTTCATTGGTGACCAGTGGATTATATTTTTTTACAATTTTATTATCCCCCCATCACTTATTTTCAGTGGTGGTCAGTGTTTGCCCCTTTATTTTTATTTTTTTTTACAATTTTTTATTCCCAATATTTATTTTCATTGGTGGCCAGTGGTAACCTGTGGAAATAAATTATACTTACCTGTCCCCGCCGATCTCCACCTAAAATAAAAGTAAAAAAAAAACCATATACTCACCTAGACACCTAATTCCATGATTCCCTTGTTCAATATAAAATAACAAACCACAAAATATACCTACCCTCCGCAGAATCCCATAAAAAAAACGAGTGTCCCACGATGATCTAAAGTTTAGAGCAGCCACACAACATGTGGCTGCTCTAAACCACCGCCGCCGTTACAATGAACGGGGCCGTAAAGCCGCACCGATCATTGTATAACGAGTTCACCCGAATGCAGGTCGGGTGAACTCGTTATCAGCCGAAGACTCCAGCGGGACTCACAGCGCCTGCGCAGAGTCCCCTTCTGACTGGAGGTGATATGACAGCGTGGGAAAGTTTCCCACGTGATCATTTCATCTCCAGTGAGCAGGGGAGGTGACAGGACTCAGTTTACAATGGGGCTAGTAGCATTAGCACTGGTCCCTGTTGTAAACTTGTTAACCCCTTGTGATGGATTACAACGTGGGACCTGACTGAACAGCGGATATGTATGTATATTTTTTTTTTTTTATTTTATTTTTCAATGGTTTTTTTTTTGGATTACCAGAAAAATAAAATCTTGTCAAAAACTTTTTGTCTTTATTTAATTAAAAATATTTTTAAAAAATGTGTATGTTTTTTTTTTCACACTTTAAAATTGTAGCATTAATAATGGATAGTTGTCTTACTGACAGCTCTCCATTATTAAAGCGGCTTAATGTAACCTTTCGATAGCAAGGTTACATTAACCCCTTATTACCCCATATCCCACCGCTACTCGGGAGTGGGAAGAGAGAGGCTAAGTGCCAGAAAGGGCACATCTATAAGATGCGCCTTTTCTGGGGTGGGTGCTGGCAGATAGTTTTTAGCCTTGGGGGGCCAAAAAAGCCATGGACCCTCTGTAGGCTATTATTATCTGCCTTCACTCACTGGCTTTCCCACTCTAGCGGAGAAAATTGCGCGGGAGCCCACGCAAATTTTTTCTTTAATTATTTACACAAATCATACACTTAAAATATTTAACCGTTAATGGTTAGGTTTATGCTTAGGATCAGCACCGGGCAAGTGCAGGGGCCATGAGCAGGTGGGGGGGCCCCCTTGACATCAGACACACTGGCGTGCTATGAGGGGCCCTGTGCCAGTGCCGTTCAAAAGAAAAGAGATGTTCCAGCTCCTTAAAATTGCAAAGTTTTATTCGTCCATTCGATATAAAATACAAAGTGGTATATGCTCCATAGAGGAAGCCGCATACAGCAACGCGTTTCGATCAGTCGATCTTCATCAAGGCTGCCTTGATGAAGATCGACTGATCGAAACGCGTTGCTGTATGCGGCTTCCTCTATGGAGCATATACCACTTTGTATTTTATATCGAATGGACGAATAAACTTTGCAATTTTAAGGAGCTGGAACATCTCTTTTCTTTTGGAGTTCTCTGGACGTTCGTCAAACGTCGTTCCGTGCACCTGCCGTGGTAGTTGGTCAGCTAGTTTGCCTTTTCTTCTGCCAGTGCCGTTGACCACAAGTGGGCCCACCCTGCTTGCTCAGGGCCCCAGCACTTGCAATACTTACCTCTCCCTGCTCCATCGCTGTGACGTCTTACGCGTTTCCTGACAGTGACATTCAGGTCTTAGGGCGTAATGACGTCACGTCTCTGCGCACTCTGCCTGAACAGTCACAGTGCAGAGAGCTGGAAGATGTCGACGCTGAGGAGTCCAGAGTAAGCAGTGCCCAGCGAGGAGAGTTAGTTAATTTTTTTTTAGCAATATATGGGGCTCATCATACACTGGAGAATCATATATGTCGCCCATTATACACAGGAGCATCATATGGGGTTCATGGGGCATTTCATGTGAAATTATGAAATTGTTAAAAAAAATAAGGATCAACTGCCATATAAATCTTTTCTTTCTGTGTTGTGTCCGCCCGTCATGTTTGCATATGTTTATTACTTTCAACAGAATGTGTATACAATATCAGCATGAATTTGAAAGAGGCATGTAGGGAGGGTTGTGTGTTTTAGTGCGCACACGTCTACATGGATGAACTGTTTTGCATGTGTGTATGTGTGTGTATATATATATATTTTTTATTTTTTGGATAATTATTCCTCAATGCTTGTGATAATGTTTCTGAAATTTAAATATTTACATTGTAGATTGAAAAATATCCAGTTATTTGGGACCGCGCCTGTGAGGAGTACAAAGGCTCGCTTTCCAAAAGGGATGCATGGACATCAATTGTCACTGAACTATATTCAGTGTGGCCAAAGCTATCAAAAGATGCTCAAAAAATGATTTGTAAGTATTTAGTAATAAGTTGTGTCCTTTTTTTAACTGTTCATTTTGAAAATACATAATTTTTTTTGTTTCATATTTCAGTGGAAGATGTAAAAAAAAGGTGGCGATCTGTGACGGACCGATTCATAAAGTCACAGAGGACAGTGAGTGGGAGCTCGCCAGCTAGGAGGGTGCCTTTTTCAGACCAGCTCCAGTTTATATTAACTAGTAGGACTTTACGGAGGTAAATGATAGATAATTTTGTGTTTAATTCCACATTTCACATTGTCTTTGAATAACACGCCTTTTTTATTCCTTCCACAGAAGTGGCGGCAATATCAGGCCAGAAACGCCAACAGTAGAAGAAGGCCACAGCCAGGAGCAGGGTCTGGAAGAAGAGGTGGAGGAACTTCCTTTATGCAACTCCCCAGATCCTCAGGGTGACCGGCCTTCCTCCGCGGTCTCAGCTTTGGTCTGTGACCCTGGGACATCATTCTCGGCGGTGGAGGTAGCATCCATGAGTAGTGATGCTGTTCCTGCCTCTGGCGCTGCGTCAAGCAGTGCTGGTGCTGTGCGAAGGCCCACTGGTATGGGGCCTGTTTCTGCCCGTCCCGTGCCATTGAGAAGGGCGGCACCCAAGAAGGCAACACAACCCGAGACTTCGACTACTGTGATTCAAGCACTCACTAGTCGAACCCTCGGTATGATTGACAATTCTTCAAACCAGGATGATCTTGACAAATACGGCTCTTTTCTAGCCGACCGTCTAAGATCCATGACACGGGAGAGGCAGCACATTATAATGTCAGCATTTAATTTGTTGCTAATGTCTATTGACGTCCCATACAATATACCCCCGTCATCAGCTATAATGACGGCGATTCTTCAAGTTTTCAATGGACCAAGTGGCCATTCACCAGCACCAGCACCTGCATCGCAGCGTTTTGGGCAGGCGACCCCATCCTATAGGCCCAACACAGGTGAAGGCTATAATTATGGCCGCACAGCAGCACCTGAAAATACTGGCCAGCATGCTGCTTCCACCTGTACTACCATGGTGTCCCAGGAATATTTTCACCGGTTTGGGTACGATCCTGAGTACCACAATTTATGAACAGTTCCACCAGGCTGGCCCTCCCCAAACAACCACCCTCCCCTGTCCTGTTGACAGTTTGTTAAAAAATTCACTTTACTTGTGTTTTATTGGACAATGTTTGTCCGAATATGTTTATAATGTTTGATATATGTTTATAATGTTTATTATAATAAAAGTTTTGTTTTCACAACTGTGTCCGTGCTTACTATATAGTGCATAAGATACACAACAGAGAAACATTAAAAAAATAATGGAGACAGTATTATACATAAAAGTAATTATTTATTAAAAATTTTTTACTTTATAAACTCCCCTTCATTGGATGTTTATGTTATGGTGGTCTGATCATAGGTGGGTTACTGCCGGCTATGGCATGTCAGGGTCACATGATTCTCAGTGATACCGTTAACGGTGGACGCAGATACTTCCCTTGGACTCACGGTACTCCAGAGATAAAATAAAACATGGACAGGAGTAAAGCGGTTGAGGGAGGGAAGGGCAATGCCCGGGTGAACTCAGCAGACCATACAACTGTACCATCTCGATGACGCAACCAAGTCTCTCTTTATTGTAAATATCTGGTCCAGTAAAACGGGTCTTGCTTTCCGTTAGGCATCAGATCTTCTCTGCTGTTCAGGCTGCTCAACACCGGCACTGGAGTATTGCCAGTGCACGGCACCTTCAGGACTCATGAAGTAGTCAGTGAAGATTTCTCGCACACGCTTACCCGAGTTGGACTGCCTTCCTTGACCCAAGTAGTCAATTCCAATTAATTCTGACATCTCGGACTCCACATCTACGTCCGTGGTGTAATCACGAGCGTAGTTGTGGAGTACGCAGCATGCCTTTATTACAGTGTCAACTGTCTCCGTATCTAACTGTATGGCAGTGTGAAATATCCTCCACTGACTACACATAATCCCGAAGGTGCATTCCACATATCTTCGTGCACGGGTCAGCCGATAATTAAAAATCCTCCGCCGGTCATCCAGTGCCCTTTTTGGGTATGGGCGCATCAGGTTGCTCTTTAAGGGAAAAGCCTCATCCGATACCATCACAAAGGGCACTGGATGTGTGGAACCTGGCAAAGGTCTTGGGGCTGGGAGCGTTCGGCCATCTTCAAGAAGTTGTAGTCCAATCTGTGATGATTGCAACACCCGAGAATCCCCAGTACTGCCATAAGCACCAACGTCGATGGCAACAAATTTGTAACGTGCATCAGCCACCGCCATCAGGACCACAGAAAAATACTTCTTATAATTAAAGAAGCGTGATCCTGAATGTGGTGGCTTCAGCACTCTCACATGTTTGCCATCGACAGCACCTATGCAGTTGGGGAAATTGGCCACAGTTTGAAAGCCTGCTGCGACCTGTAGCCAAGTCTCCTCGGTTGGTGTAGGCATCACGATGGGCTGCAACTTATGCCAGATGACGGTACATGTGCACCTCACAATTTTAGAGATGGTGGATTTACCAACCCTAAATTGGAGATGCAGTGATGTGTAGCTCTCTCCTGTGGCTAAAAACCTGAAAAGAGAAAAAAAAATATTATTAGAAAATAACAAAAAACAAAAGGCTAACTTTCAATTGAACATTATACATTTATATGGAAACATGTATGGTGTTTTCAATGAATACAATTAAAGAAATCCATTTGTTTTTTTTCACTGTGTCTGTCAGTATTATGGGCCACTGTGGCATTATATTTAGGGGGCACGCTGGCAGTATTATGGGTGCACTGTTGCTGCAAGTATTATGGGGGCACTGTTGATGGCAGTATGTGTGCAAAATGTTTTTTTGGCAAATAAAAACAAAGGACACTCACCGCAAGGTGATGAGCAGCCTTTCCTCAGCAGAGATGGCTCTTCGCATGACTGTGTCCGTATACGTTAAATCTTGAGACAGAAGGGCGAGTAGTCGATCAAATGCTTCTATTGTGAGCCTGCAAAACTGGACAAATTTTTCGGGATAACTGTAAAAAACAAAAAAAAATGGACATGTATTACAATTCTACATAACAACCAAGAAAACATCAATGGAAAAAATAATTTATGTGCACACGGATGACCATATACCTTTATGCCCGAATTTATCTTACCTCCTTAAATCTTGATAAAGAAGCCAGAAGTGACCCTTTTCTGTCCGCTCCTGAACAATGGGGTGCACCCACATTCTTCTTCGCCTCATCCTCCTCTTCCTCTGAGAGCGCTCCTATGGGAGAATATAGTGTTTATTACAAATTAATAAAAAAAAAAATTTGCACACATTGGGGCTTGCAGCGTAAAATACGCATTAGATTGGTATTCGTATTCCCGACAAACAATAGTTAAAAGCATCATTTGTGTGCAGAATGATTCAGTTTTCCATGCGATCTGTAGCATCGCTTGGAAAAATCATTGACAGGTTGGTCACACAAGTCAAACATAGTGTTTGACAAGTGTGACCAAATTTTTCACTGGGAACAGGAGTTGCCGTTACCATCGCTGACGAGCAGGAAGGCTGCGGGGTCCGCCGCTAGGTGACAATATCACAAAATTTTTTTTGCATTATTTTCCCAGGGATATGGCACCCAGGTCAGGTCAGAGTCTCCTCTCCTCCAGACCCTGGGTACCATCCACACATGAACCTCACTTGGCGCATGGTGGGCATAGCCACATGCGGAAAAAAAGCGGTTCAATGCATTCCTATGATGATAGAGACAGATATAATAGACACATAAATGATAGAGACAGATATAATAGACACATAAATGATAGAGACACAGATGATAGAGACAAATATGATAGAGACAGAGATGATAGAAATTTTACACGTAGAAAAGACATGTGTGCCAAAAAAAAAAAAAAACAGCGAAACCGCTTGAAAATGCGCACGCTGATGAAACAAACATTTGCAGCACAAACGATTGCACATGGTTTTATTATACATTTATGTGCAAAAGAAACACAGATAAAAAAGGCAAAATAAAGTATACGAAAAAAATTTAGTTTAATATTACCTGCTCGATGTGGTAGTGCAGCAAAATAAGTGATGTCAGCAGCAAAATGTTCATGTTTGCTCGGCTGAGACGCCGCTGTGGCTGCAGTTGTGGCATCTTGATTCCAACAAGAAAAAAAAATGGAGAACAGGAGGGGTTGGAGTAGGAAATGACCTCATTTTATTTTTTTTTTTTATCCCAACTTTATGTGTTCTCCAAAACGCTAAAAAAACCGCAAAAAAAACGCATTTAAAAACCGCATAAAAAACGCTATAAAACCGCGTCAAAAACGTGTCAAAACCGCGCAAAAACCGTGAAAAAAACGCGCGTTTTTACCGCTGAAAAATTCAGGTTTTGCTCAGGAAAATTCTGCAACAATTCCTGATCGTGTGCACTTAGCCTAAAAGTAACCCTTGTGCCTTTTTCTCTCGAAAATTTTCTCCAACTGAACGTAATTATGACGTGGGTAATCGGGAGTTATTGGCCATGAAGTGGGCTTTTGAAGAGTGGAGACATTGGCTGGAGGGAGCCAAACATCAGGTGGTGGTCCTCACGGACCATAAGAATCTGGTTTATCTGGAATCAGCCAAGCGACTTAATCCTAGACAGGCCAGGTGGGCCTTGTTTTTCACACGTTTTAATTTCATGGTTTCCTTTCTTCCTGGCACTAAGAATGTTAAGGCGGATGCCCTCTCGAGGAGTTTCCTTGCGGACTCTCCTGAGTTATCTGATCCTGCTGTTATTTTGAAAGAGGGTGTAGTTCTTTCCGCCATCTCACCCAATTTGAGACTGGCTCTGGAAGGGTGTCAGGAGGATAAACCCGAGCGCTGCCCTATTGGGAAATTGTTTGTCCCAGACGGGTGGAAAAAGAGTACAAGTTAAAGAAAGAGCAGCATCCATCCAGGTGAAGAATATGAAAAGCTTTATTCTGCCATATCACAAGACGACGTTTCGGCCATACATTGGCCTTTTTCAAGTAAGGCCGAAACGTCGTCTTGTGATATGGCAGAATAAAGCTTTTCATATTCTTCACCTGGATGGATGCTGCTCTTTCTTTAACTTGTGGACTTTGTGGCCCATTTGGATCCATGGACCGGAGCGTGCATCCTTGACCCGATCGTGTGCTGTCTACACATTGCGGTTTGGGTGGAAAAAGAGTGTGATGTCTGAGATTCATTGTTCCGCGTTGGCCGATCATCCCGGAATTTTTGGTACCGAGAGACTTGGTTAGTCGGTCCTTTTGGTGGCCTACTTTGTCTCGTGACGTCAGGGAATTTGTGCAGTCCTGCGGGACTTGCTCTCGTTCCAAGCCTTGCTCTCGCTCTAGTGGTTTGTTGATGCCATTGCCTGTGCCCAAGAGACCATGGACCCATATCTCTATGGATTTCATTTCCGACCTCCCTGTTTCTCAGAGAATGACCATTATCTGGGTGATTTGTGATAGGTTTTCCAAATGATACATCTTGTGCCATTACCTAAGTTGCCTTCCTCCTCTGAATTGGTGCTTTTGTTCCTTCAGCACGTGGTTCGGTTACACGGCATTCCTGAGAACATTGTGTCTGACAGAGGAGTCCAGTTTGTTTCCAGATTTTGGAGGACTTTTTGTTCTAAACTTGGTGTTCAATTGTCTTTCTCCTCGGCTTTTCATCCTCAGACCAATGGACAAACTGAGAGAACAAACCAGACATTGGAGACTTATCTGAGATGCTTTGTGTCTGCTGATCAGGATGACTGGGTCTCTTTTTTGCCTTTGGCTGAGTTTGCTCTTAATAATAGGGCTAGCTCTGCCACTTTGATGTCTCCATTTTTCTGCAATTTTGGGTTTCACCCTCGATTTTCTTCAGGACAGACGGAGGCTTCTGTCTGTCCAGGTGTTGACTCTGTTGTGGAGCGTATGCAGCAGATTTGGGACCAGGTAGTGGAGAGGTTGTCCCTCTCTCAGGAGAGGGCCCAGCGGTTTGCCAACCGGCATAGGACTGATGGTCCTCGGTTTGAAGTGGGGGACTTGGTCTGGTTGTCCTCAAGAAATATCCCTATGAGAGTTGCATCTCCTAAGTTTAAGCCTAGGTTCATTGGACCTTATAAGATCATGGAGATTCTTAATCCTGTTTCCTTTCGTTTACTTCTTCCAGGGACATTTTAGATCCATAACGTGTTCCACAAGTCCTTATTGAAGAGGTTTGTCGAGCCAGTGGTTCCTATGGCTGTGCCTCCTGACCCTGTTTTGGTTGAGGGCAATCTGGAGTATGTGGTTGAGAAAATATTGAATTCTCGTTTTTCTAGACGGAAACTCTAGTATTTGGTTAAGTGGAGAGGTTATGGTCAGGAGGACAATTCTTGGGTGTTTGCTTCGGACATCCATGCTAGAAGACTCATCCGTGCGTATCACAGAGCTCATCCTGACCAACCTGGTTGCTCAAATGAGGGTACGCTGACCCCTCCTCAAGGGGGGGGGTACTGTTGTGAATGTGCTAGAAATGAATTCTGAGCAGAAGCTCCCTCTGGTGGTTACAAACAGTACTGAACTATCCAATGAAGATTGTGAAGATTGGCGATCAGGTGTTACTGACTGGTCTTATATAAGGGAGGTTCCCTCCCATCAGGGTTGCCGGTGATCAATTGTTCTGGTCTCATCTTTGATTCCTGGTTCACTTTGTAGCTTGCTGTTTCGTGCCTGCATCTTCTGCTAACAGATAAGACATTTTCTTCTTTTAGTTTTTTGTGCTTGCTTTTTGCATTTTGTCCTGCACTTCTGTGGGGGTCTGCCGGGTCCCCTCCGGGGCTTGTGCTCCTCTCACTTTAGTTCAGCCACTGTTGTTTGTTCATTTGCCTTTTCCAGTTTTTTCAGTGGCTGCTGTTTAGTTTTGTTACACCAGAGAACTAATTTAGGTGGTAGAGGTCGTGTGATCTCAGGTGTTTTTGTAATTAGTAGAGTTGGTACTTTTCAGGGTTTTTTGGGATTGCAGTAAGTGTCCTTCCTATCCTTTTCTATTTAGGAAGTTTGGGCCCCAACGTTTGCTCATACTATTTTCTGTCTGTGTCTGTATTTCCCTTGTCTAACCGCCATTACATGTTTGGGGGCTTTCTATGTTCTTTGGGGATCTGCTCTGGGGCAGATAGTTTTCCTCTTTCTGTCTTTAGGTATAGTTAGCTTCTCAGGCTGTGACGAGTCGTCTAGGACCAACGTAGGTACGCTCCACGGCTGCCTTTAGTTGTGGTGGTTAGTCAGGGTACTGCAATCCCATAGATTCCAACCTCTCTGGTGTATTGCCTTTTTTGCCTGCTCTCCTCAGCTGCCAAATCATAACATTACTGCATTGATTTTACAGAAGCTGACAAATGAATTACCAGCTAATATTCTATCTATTTCTTTTTGCAATATAAAGACATATTCTGTGCATACCGTACAGACCAAAAGTTTGGAACACCTTCTCATTCAAAGATTTTTCTGTATTTTCATGACTATGAAAATTGTAGAATCACACTGAAGGCATCAAAACTATGAATTAACACATGTGGAATTATACATTACACTTTACAAAAAAGTGTGAAACAACTGAAAATATGTCTTATATTCTAGGCTCTTCAAACTAGCCACCTTTTGCTTTAAATACTGCTTTGCACGCAGAAAAGGTGAACGGATGGACTCTACATGCCTGGTTGCCACCGTGAAGCATGGAGGAGGAGGTGTGATGTTGTGGAGGTGCTTTGCTGGTGACACTGTTGGGGATTTATTCAAAATTGAAGCAGTGAGCGGTCCAGCTCAACCCAAACCATCTCGATTGGGTTCAGATCTGGTGACTGTGGAGGCCAGGTTATCTGGCGTAGCACCCCAACACTCTCCTTCTTGGTCAAATAGCCCTTACACAGCCTGGAGGTGTGTTTGGGGTCATTGTCCTGTTGAAAAATAAATGATGGTCCAACTAAACGCAAACCGGATGGAATAGCATGCTGCTGCAAGATGCTGTGGTAGCCATGCTGGTTCAGTATGCCTTCAATTTTGAATAAATCCCCAACAGTGTCACCAGCAAAGCACCCCCACACCATCACACCACCTCCTGCATACTTCACGGTGGGAACCAGGCATGTAGAGTCAATCCGTTCACCTTTTCTGCGTGCAAAGCAGTAATCAAAGCAAAAGGTGGCTACTTTGAAGAACCTAGAATATAAGACATATTTTCAGTTGTTTCACACTTTTTTGTAAAGTGTAATGTATAATTCCACATGTGATAATTCATAGTTTTGATGCCTTCAGTGTAATTCTACAGTTTTCATAGTCATGAAAATACAGAAAAATCAATAAATGAGAAGGTGTGTCCAAACTTTTGGTCTGTACTGTATATATCTATTCTATCTAATCAATTCTAACCTGTCACTCTGTGATTATATTGTACACGGCAGATCATTTGCCACATTTTAAACTATCTATCTGTCTATACATATATCTAATATATATATTTTTATATGTATATATATATAATTAGATATGTGTTTTGTAGAATATTTCATTTGAAAATGTAATGAAAATGACAGAGAATTGCTGTATGTAAAAGCTCATGTTAAAATCGCTTTGCAATCGGATAGCAATCGCACTGCATTCTGATGTAAATCGGATACTAGGTGTGAAAAATCGGATTGTACTCGCATAAAAACGCAAGACACTCGCATGACACTTGTCCGACTCTCCGGCATCAAAATCGAACTGATTTTCAAATCACTAGTGTGTCTACAGCCTAAGGCCATGTGTACACATTGACTATTTGGTGAGTTTTTTACCCCAGTATTTGTAAGCCAAAACCAGGAGTGGAACGGTCAGAGGAAAAGCATTATAGAAACATTTGCATCACTTCTGCATTTTTCACCCACTCCTCGTTTTAGTTTACAAATACTGGGGTAAAAAACTCATCAAATACTGAATATGTGCATGCTGCCTGTTTGTTAGGAAATCTTCACATGTATTTAGGCTGTCTAGCAGCCACAAATCATGCAGCTACGGTGACAAAAACTACATCTTAGAGCACATCCAATTACTCGGAGATCACCCGAGCACGCTCGGGGAATCTAGAGCAATGAGTATACTCGCTTATCACTGTCGGGAATTTATCTACAGGTATAGTGACTATTTTGACTCCTTTCGGTATTTTCCAGAAACAAGCAGCAATAAATGTTGCTGAGTGAAAATTGCAAACATACCATTGTAGTGGCCAGTACATTGCAGTCACCAGTACGTTATGCCCAGCCAATGTTTCTGTAGACATGCACCTGTAAGTTAGCTAGGCTCTCATAGCTTCAGAAATGCCAAATGTGGATGATATATGTGGTTTAGGATATTGGATTTGGGAGCGCAGAATTTGCTGAATTTCTTTAGCTTTTCCATAGCCTTTTTTACTATCAGTAACGTGTAAATCCCTTATATTTCCATTAATACATGACAGACCTGAGTGGGGACTTGCTTTTTTTGTGGATTGAGTTGAAGCTTTTATTGGGAACAATTTACATAACATTAGGGATCACATTCATCCAGCTCTCTATGCTGACCACTTAATTTCCATCTAAATCTCTGAGTGACATGATTCAGATGAATCCCTGAGGGATACATTCATTATATAAGGCAGCAGTATTACTGTGGCTTCCGTCTGGCCTCTGTTCAGCAGTGTTCTTTTCAGAAGTGCACAAAACTGTGGCCGACAGCACTTTTATGCAAGCCTAAAAAGACAAACACTGCCGGATCACAGGTCAGACGGTGTCCACAGTGACTCCATCTGCCTCATTATAAGGAATCTTCTGCCAGAGGTTTCATCTAAATCACGTATTTCAGAGATTTACATGGAAATTCCGATGAAAGCACTCAGCGCAGAGTGCAGGATAAATACGCGTCAAGCCTTAGGCCGGCGTCACACTGCCGAGTTTGATGCGAGTTAGTCGCACGACTTTCTCGCATCAACACCCAGCACGGCCGCCCGCTCTCGGAGCCGAGTGTGCGGCTGCATGTATTTCTATGCAGCCGCACACTTGGGTCCGAGAGCTGGCGGCCGTGCCGGGTGTTGGTGCGAGAAAGTCGTGCGACTAACTCGTATCAAACTCGGCAGTGTGACGCCGGCCTTACTGTGATCTTCGAGTAGCAGAATGAAAAAATCAACAGCAGGTGAAGAATTGGTTTTAATTATTTGTTACGCCGTTCCTCATGCGGAATAAGTGATTAAGCAACTTTAACCTTTGGGTCTGTGCGATTAGAGCGATACCAGATTTATATTGGGTTTTTATGTTTGGCTGCTGTCACTAAAAGACTCTTTTTATTTCAAAAAATAGTTTTTGCATCACCACATTTTGAGAGTTATATTTTTTGGCCAACAGAGTCATGTGAGGGCTTGTTTTTAGTGGGATGTGTTGTTGTTTTTATTGGTACCAACTTCACACATGACTTTTTTATTGCTTTCTTTTCTGATTTTGGGGGGCAGAATGAACAAAAACCATCAATTCAGGAATTTCTTTTTTGGAGGGTTTATGCTGTTCCGCGTGTGGCAAAATTGATAAAGCAGTTTTATTCTTTGGGCCAGTACAATTACAGCGATACCTCATTTATATAAATTTTTTATGTTTTGGCACTTTTAAAAAATAAAAACTATTTCATTGCTTTATTCTGAGAACTATAACTATTTTATTTTAATGGTTATGGAGCTGTATGGCAGTTTGTTTTTGCGGGACAAGAAGACGTTTTCAGCGGTATCATGTTATATCCGTCTTTTTTTCCCACTTTTTATTCGGCGGTATGATGATAAAGCATTGTTTTTTGCCTCGTTTTTTATTTATTTCTTTATCGTGATCACTAAAGGGGTTAAGAAGTGGCATAGTTTTATAGATTGAGTCGTTGCGGACGAGGCAAAACCAAAAAAAGTGTACTTTTTTTGTTGATATTTTTTTTCATACAAATATTTATTTATAGATACAATATCATTTGATTTTGTTATTATTTTTTGATATTTTTTAAAATATTTTTAAAATTATTTTAAAATCATTTTTTTAACTTTTTTTCCTTTATCCCAATATGGTACTAACATTTTTTGCAGTCTGATCGCTCGCACAGCATGGGGATGCAGCAGCTGTATAAACTGTCAGCTCTGCACTCACAGAGAAAGTTGTTGATCATGCACTGTGCATGATCAGCAAGTTTCCTAGCTCTGTTGACCTGGATGTTGTCATGAGGACAACGGGTCACGATGGCAAGGATCGGGACCCGATGAATCCGATCGAAAGGCAGAGGGGCTGTCAGCCCTCTGACAGCTCCCGAAATGCTGCAATCGCTTTTGATCACAGCATTAAGGGGTTAAAGCACCAAGAGTGGTGTTTCAGCTTCTGGCACTAAGTGCTGGTGTCAGCTGTCAGAATCAGCTGACACCTGGAGGTGATGGCCCACGCACAGCCCGTGTGCATGGGCGATCACCATGCAGTAATTATACGTCTCTGATCAGATAGATGTCAGAAAGGTGTTAAAACAGCCTTAAGGGTATGCCACACTAAACAATATCGCTAACGGGATCGCTAAAAAACGTCACTATTTAGCGATCCTGTTAGCGATGTTGTTCAGTGCGGCAGCTTCCAGCGACGAGCTTCCTGCTGTGATCTCGCTCGTCGCTGGAATCGTTCCGGACCCTATTTTCTCGTCGGCGCTCCCGCTGGTAAGTATCTAATCGCTGTGTGGCACCTTTTCTTAGCGATTTAGCGGTACTTTTGTACCGCTAAAGTCGTTAAGAAGATCGCTAACGGCGATAGCGTCGTTAACTATATCGCTAAATGTGGCCGCATTTAGCGATATAGAAACAATCCCGCTAGCGATCGCATTAGTATGCGTCGTTATTGTGATCGCTAGCGGATTGTTTAGTGTGGCAGTACCTTTAGGCTTAAGACAAGTGATATGAATTATGATTGGCTGTGAATTTCCACAAAAATTTGGATAAGCCAGAATCTGACAATTTGGGGATTTGATACATATGAATAAAAAAAAAAGATTAGATTCTTTTGAGGATCAGGAAAAGGTTAAAATTATTAAAAACTTTATCCCCTTTCACCTGTTCTGCCTGCTGCTATCTTTCACTTGGGTCATTTTTTTTTATCCATGGGCCATGTCTCCATTACAGCTTTATATGTTCATATCATGATGTGCGTCACTTCACCCCTACCCTCTGACCATGTAAGACCAATCACATTTATCAGATTAGCCTCGGCACTGGAATGGAGTGGCTTTTGTGACCGTTGCAAAGAGGTTTGGAGCTTTGGCAGAGGCGGCAGAACAGGTGAGGAAAGGAGCAATCATGACAGTTTCAATTTGGAACAAACATAATCTCCGAATATACCAAATTTGAGTGAATTTGATCAAAAAGACTTTCAAGAGATTTGCTCATCTCTACTAACCACTCAAGGCTAATAGGGTTCTATTTTTTGTGGACCTTCAGAATTATCTCCACTGATGGGCTCATGATATAGTAAGTTCTTTTCTTGAAGCTATGCACAAAAAAAAGTACAAAGGAGCCATTCACCAACCTTTGTAAGATCTGAACTTTTGCACCAAAAAATCTGATTCTTCAGAAATTTTGTTTTCAATGGTTTCCTTCCCCATTCCAAAATCTCGAAGTGTTGACAAAGTAAATCGTCTCATTACTCTCCAGTTATCCATGGAACCAAAAATAATTCCTGAGAACACATTATATGAGAAGGGAAAATGAGAGAAGCAAGATGGCAACCAATATTTTTATATCTACTGGTTAACTAAGAACACTTTAAAGACTCAAAAGGCAAAATTTCGAATGTGTCGAAAAATATTTTGGGATGATTAACACACCAGTGTCTACTTAAAATAAGACATTTTTAAGAAAGTCCTATGTGAGTGACTTAGGGTTTGCAACATTTCTTTATTATATCTCTTACAGATCCAATCAATGTTTTACCCTACAGTAAAATGTGTTAACTTTCTCACTGGTCAGTAAATTTACAGTTTTGGCAATTGTTCTGTCCATTCATGAGCAGCAAGTTAATTTCATAGTGCAGTACCAGTTACAACCATTAGAGGTCATTAGGTACTCATTTATCCTGTTTTTTATATGCTCTGATATTTCTCCTTTAATAGAGCAATGTGTTCTGGTTAGTACCGCCCCCTCAGTTTTCCCGGGCAAGAAGCACAGACATTTTCTCTCAGACTTTAGAGTGAAGCACACTTGTTCCTAGCTTTCTCCCTACAAAGCACTGCTCCTGACCAGCGGATTTCGGTGAGACTCTAATGCATTTATGTGTCTCTGTATCTCTTAGTTTAGTTAATTCTTTACACTGCTTACAGATAGGTTGCATTTCTGTATAGAGCAGGATAGTGTTGCAGCATGTACTTTGCCATAGCTGTGTTGTAATGTTACTGTGCAGCCTCTATAATGTTTGTTACTGATGTAATTGCACTCTGTATCATGCTGTTGTCTCTGTTATCTACCAGTACAGATACACTGTTTATTTCTTTGTAGTTTTTACCCGTTATCATCCACCATTGTTGTTCACTGTTACAGAGTTCACATTATCATCATATACACTTAAGAATCCATACAGTCTTTTTACTGAGAAGTGGATGAAGGGTTTAGCCATATGCTGGAATCCACACAACACCATATGTGGAGGAAAGCAGAACAGCAGAAGTTGGGAAGTATGAGGAGATATGGAGATTAAGTCATGTAATATTAATCAGTTGAACAAGAACTTAAAGTAAACAATAGATCAAGAAATGAGAGAGGAATAAAACGAGAGAACAAAAACATGCCAATTGATCAGTCCACAAATCATCATGTATGTTCTTGTGCCAACCTGCCAGAAAAGATCTTTGAGTAGATGTGAGGTCTAGTTGTGTAGGTGTGAATTGAATTGGCTGTCGAGAGATTTGCCAGTCGATGTGAGGAGTCAGATGGCTGTATAACTCAGATGAGGATTGCAGCACAATGCTCGGACTGGCCGTTGGCCCTCCTACTCAAGCGTGATAGCATGTATTTCTATGCAGCTGTCAAGCTTGGTCAAGAGAATCAGTTTAAGCATTCCATTGCATTTCCCATTAAAGTTACAGTATACAGCTGTCTGTCTCTTCCCTAAACCTCACTGTTTCCAAAGATTATTTCTAATTTCCTACACTTGCATTTCTATTAGATGCATGAAAGCCTTATGCCAATCTGCCATGAAATTATCACTTTCATATAAATTTTCAACGGTCTTGACCAGTTTATGAACTTTTTTTTCAAAACTGGCCAGGAGTAAACTTATTTTGTTCATCTAACCTTGGGACAGGTGGAAGAGAGGGAGATATAAAGACTAGTGATGAGCGAATACTTCAATGTTCGGTTCGGATTACTGTACCTAGGGTACCTGCATGCCGGGTCTGGAACTGAAAGGGCTGCATCCTCTGTTCCCGGGGGGAAGCCTGAGAGGAGATGACCTTCCCCTGAAGCCTGGGGGAAGCCCTAGGGAGACGGAGCATCCTTCTGACAGGAGGGATCGGGGAGAGACAGAAAAGGGCGCGCAGCAGCAGGGGAGATAAAAGGAAAAAGTGCACAAAAGACTGTAGTCTGGCACCGGTGGGGAACAGCGCATAGAGCAGCGCGAAGACAAGTGAGCAGCACACTCTGCAACCCCATCTCAGAGGACTGACTTGGCGATGGGCTGTATGGAAGGAGCCCCTGTTATCTGCTGAGAGAGCCGTGCAGAGCGGAGTTGTGTCAGCAGAGAGAGTCATCCAGAACAAAGCTGTGTGTAACAACCCTGCTGGCATCACTGCATGGCCTCCCATCCCTCACACACCTACTTGCTCACTGCTCCATTTCATGCTGTGATTTCTGTCTGCTGCCAGCTCCATGCTCTGTAGCTCTTGCTTTCTGTCTGCTCTGTGCATGTTTCCTGGCTGTGTGCATAGGGGGGCGGCGACAGAACTCTCTGGTTCTTATGGAGTCAGGGTGCACCTGTCTAATATGTCCCTGACCAATTACCATGAGCCCTCTAGTATTTAGGGCAGCTCCACCTTGTTGATCTTGCCTGTGCAATGTGTTAACTCAGTTAGTGTCTTGCTACTGAGCTGCCAGGTCTTGCTCTGTGTTCCTCCTTTTTTGGAGGCTTCATTCTTAGCTTTGCCTTGCACCTGTCTGTCCGCCCTCCAGGAGGCAAAACATCCTGGTCTCTGTTCTATTACTCTGTCTTGATCTTGTCTTGTACTGGTCCTTCCCGCCCTCCAGGAGTCAGAATATCCTGGTCCCTGTGTCTTTGTCCCTGTACCTTGTCTCATGTCATTACCTTGTCTGAACTCTGTCCTACCTCTGTTTCTTACTCTCCTTGTCTATGGTTTCCTTCCCTGCTGTGTCTTGCCTTGTGATCTCTCTGAATCACTTTCTGCCTCTTGCCCGCACTCCTGCGGTTCTGCTCCATTCCACTCTGCTTTGCTTTTGCTGCTGCAGAAATCTCTTCCTGCAGCTACTCTCCGCATATCTTGCGGTTCCGCTCTGTTTCACTCCTGCAGCTGTAGGACCTCTTGCTGCCGCTCCTTTCCGCATATCTTGCGGTTCCGCTCTGCTTCTCTCCTGCAGCCACAGAACCTCTTGTTGCAACTCCTCTCTGCATATCTTGCGGTTCTGCTTTCCTTCGCTCCTGCCACTGCTGAACCTCTTTCTGCTCTACAGCCCTTATCCGAAGCCTTGCTTTTCTCCTCCTGTGTGAAAGGTCTCTGCCTGTTCCTCCATACACCATTCCATCCAGTCAGTACCAGTACCTGCACTTGCTGTGTGAACAGGATCTTACCCATTCCACACACCACTTCGTTTTCCCTGTGCCTTTCCAGTTGGTGCCTCCCCCCTTTGTTTTTCTGGGGAATTTTCCAGGGGGTTCCCTTTCCTTTTTACCCAAACCTTTTGTTCCCGGTCCGTCCCTTTTTCCAACCTACCCCCGTGTTCAGCTGTCCCTTTGGCCACCCTGTTTTTCCCCCACCCTGGCCTCCCTTTTTCCCCATTTTTCCAGCCATTCTTTTTACCCCTTTTCCCACCGGGGGCCCCCCTTGCCCCTGGTTAAACCTTTGGCCTCCCCGGCCCCTGCCTAAAAGGCCCGTGCCTCCCGGGCGTTGTTATCCCCCTCCCCGGGGTTTGGTTTGGGGCCTCCACCATCCGGGCCTCCCCCCCGGGGGGGCCTTCCGTGCCTGCCGGCGGGTTGGTCCAGCGGAACCTTTTCCCCCCGTTGGGTAAAAACACCCCACAAACCAAACCACCCTGGGTGGAACCGGCCCAATCCCTGCCACAAAAGGCTACCCCCCCCATCAGGGGCCCAGAAAAAACCCAAAGAGGAGCGTCCCTTCCGTCAAACGCCCCTTTCCCAAAGGGCCTGGGTTTGGGTGCCCCCTTTTGGGGCCCCCAAAACCCCCTTTTGGCTCCCCCACCATCATTTTTGGGGGGTTTTAAAAGGGGGGTTTTCAACCCATCGGGCCCATTTTTAACCCAAAGAAATTTAGGCTCATGGAAAAGCCAATAAATTCAAAAGAAATTTCCTTTCAACCCAACTGAAAAACATAAACCTTTTAAATTGGGCACCAACCCAAGGTTTTTCCAAAATTTTTTAAAATTTGCTATTTAAAATTTGAGAATTGGGTTTTCCTTTTAAACCTTTACCCCCCCCGGGGTTTTTCCCCAAAATTAAAGGGTTTATCCTCCCCAACCCCTATGTTCCCCTTGGCCGGTTGTTACTTTTTTAAATTGCATTCCAAATTCCCCTATTTTGTTGAACGGGGAAAGGTTTAGGTTTCCCTAGTTAAAATTACGGAGGATCCCCCTTTGGGGGGTTTGGTTTTAATTCCTGGGTTTTTTTTGGGACCCTTCCCCCTGGCCGGGCCCTCCCAAGGGGGTTTCCTTTTGGAAAAGGGCCTTGGAAAAGGCCCCCTATAAACCTTTCCAAAAAACTTTTTCCCCCCCAAAGCACCCGGGAACCCCAAAAGGGCCCGGAAAGCCCCTGGTGGGGGGAATAAGTCCTCAATCCGCCCATGCCCGTTTGATTCTTTACCTGTTCCACCAGCCCCCAGAGGGCCCCCTGCCCAAAAGGATCCAAGGGTTTTTCCAAATAAAAGGGGGTTTTGGCAAATTTGAAATTCGGATTTATTCCAGGAAGGGAACTTCCTAAAGGGCCTCCCTTTAAGGCCAAAAAAAAACCTCCAAAACCCTTTTTGGGCCCCCAAATAGGAAAACCCCCCTGGGGAAAGGGCACGGGGTTCCTAAATTTAAAGTAAAGATTTTTTCCCCCTTTGGGATTTTGGGGGGAACCAACCGGGATAGGTAAGGGGGTTTTGGGAAGTTTTCCCCAAAAAAAACCCGGAAAGGGCCCCGTTGTTGGGGGATGGGGGGGGCCCCTTTCGGGAAACCCCTTTTTGAAACCCAACTCAGAACCCTCAGGCCCATTCTACCACAAAGGTAAAAATTTTCATTTTGTGCTTTCCCCCAGGGAAACATTTTGGAGAGAAACCCATTTTTTTGGGAGCCCGGGAAAGTTTGCTTGGGGTTTTTGGGAAACAAACCAAAAGGGGCCCCAAAAGGTTCTTTCCCCTTACCCCCCCCCTAGAGATTTTGGAATTTTCTTATCTTTGGGTTTACTTCACAAATTTTCAATTTTGAAATTAAAAATTTCCGAAAAAGATCCCATTCTTTCCAAGGTTCCCCAAAGCGAAAAAACCCCTTTTAACCCGGCCCCCCAAAGCTCCCCCTAAAAGGGGGATTTTTCCCCCTTGTGGGGGGCCGGAGGTTTTGGAACCTTTCGCTCCCGGGAACCAAAATGGGGGGAAGACCCCAACAGAGTTTCCCTTTTTCCTTTACCGGAAAAGTGGTTAAATTTTCCCAAGTAAAACTAAGGGGCCCGACGGGCCTTCCTCCCAAAGGGGGCCTGGGGGGAAAAACCCAAAAGGAAGGTTTTCCCCCCCCCCCAAAAAATTTTTGGAATTTCCCAAAGTTTTTTCAAAAAAGGTGAAAACCCCCTTTTCCCCCCATGGCCCCCTTTTTCCCCTTTCCCAAAATTTAAAATTCCCCCAAAATGTGCCCACCCCCCCCCCCCCCCCCCCCTACAAAAAGGCCCACATTTTGGGGTTGACCCATTAACCCCAAAAAACCTTTCCCCCCGTAAAAACCTAATGGGCCACTTTTCCCATTTCCCCCTTTCCCTAAAAAAGAATGTTTTGCAAAATTTTATTTTTTGTTTGGGCCCCCCCAAAAAATTTTATCCCCCTACAGGAAAATCCGGGCGGGGTTTCCCGGTTCCCCCGACCTGGTCCGGTCCCCCCCCGGGAAAAAGGAAAAAAAAAACCTGGCCCCCGGCAAACTCCTGAAATTTACATAAATTTCCAAACCCGGCCCTCCAAAGTGGAAATCCTTTGTGGGAAATTGGGTCCCGGAGCCTAAAAATCCCCATTCCCCGGGTTGAATTGGTCCACTCCCCTTTCCTCCTTAGTTTGTTATCTTTTTCCCCTGTTTTGAAAATTTGTGTTTCTCGAAAAGGGGGGGCCTCTTCCCCGAGGGTTTTTGCTCCTTTATTTTTGGCCTGCCCTGCCGGAAACCGGTTTGCGCTTTCCCCGGATTTTTAAGTTTGGGTTCTTATTCCGCGTGCGGGGGGAAAGGAAAAGGGGAAAAGGAACTTGTTTGCCCAAAAAAAGGAAAAAAAAGGGGGGTTTGGGGGGGGGGGGGGGCCCCAAATTTTCAAAACCCGAATTCCCTTCGCTTTTTCCTTTTTCCGAAAGTCCGGGAAAACCTCTTGGCGGTTCGGGTCCCTTTTTGGCCCATAAAATGGGGGGCGGTTTCCGGTTTTGGGGTCGAAAAAAGGCCACTGCGGGAAATTTGGGCCTGTTTCTCAGCCCTTTTCTGGGCGGGGCTTTGCCCCTTAACTCCTTTTGTGAAAAAGGTTCCCCAAAAAACAAAAAAATCCCCAAAAAAAATCCCAAAAACCTGGTTTAAAAAAAGGTCCCAAACCTTTCCCCCCCTTAACCCCAACCCTTTCCGGGCGCCCCGGGGACCATTTTGGGCCCCTTGTGTGTAAAAAGGAAACCCCCCCATTAACCCCCAATTATGTCAGGGTTGTCTTTCCATTGGTGCCTGCCTTAATGGGGGTTTTTTCACCTTTTTCCAAACCCAACCCGGGTTTTAAAATCCTTTCCCACCCTTTCCCCAGCTTCCCGGGTCCCCCGGGGGCCTTCCAAGGGGGCCTTTTGGGTGCCACCCTTTTTGGGGGAAACCTTGGCCGGGGGGTTCTCAGCCGGGGGCCATTTGGGGGGGAAAACCCAAGGCCTTTCCTTTTTTGTTTTTAGGGCCTCCTGTTTTATGCCCAAAACTTGCCAAACCTTTAACTTGATTTTTTTGCCCCCAAACCCAGGTCCCCACCTTGGCCGGGGCTTCCCCCTTTACCTCCCTCCCTTTCCCTTGAAATTTCCTGTGCCACCAAATTTTTTTTGGAAGACCTTTTTTTCCCCAAAACGGGGTTTTCAGCACCCCAAAAAACCCTCCTTTTTAAAAACCTGGAGTGTTGGGAATGATAACCTAAAGGGAGTAAAAAAGGGGCTGTTTTAGGGGCCCCCCCTTTCCTGGGAGTCTTTTTTGGGCTCAGTGGGGGCCCCCCCAATCCCCTGGGGTAAAAAGGCCCAATCCCCGGGGGTTTTGATTTTTTGCTTTTCCAACGGGGTGAAAGCAAGAAAAAAGGTTTTTTGTAACCACAGGAATTTTGGAAAACCAAAAGTAAAGATGTCCGAAAAACCAACCGGACCCAGAAGAAAAACCACCTTTACACAATCGGGGAGGGGGTCCGCCAGGAAAAAGGTGTTTTAAGGGCAAAAAAAAGGTTTCCCCGGGGGGCCCCCAAACCCAAGTTGGGCCCCCAGGGCAGGGGGGGGGCCAGCCCATTGGGGGGGATGTTTTTCCTTGCCCACCAGAAGTCCCCAAAGGCCCCAAACATTTTTTAAAAGTGGGCCCCCAAAAAACGGAAAGAAACCGGTTTTTTGGGAAATTCCCTACCCCTGCTTTTTGGAACGGAATAGTTGTCCTTTTTGCCCATTTTTTGAACCCCAAAAAACCTTTCTTAAAAGACAAAAAGCCCGGGGGTTAGAAAAAGCCCGGGGGCCCATGTTTAAAAACAGGGGAATATTAAAACAAGTAAAGGGAAGTAACCGGGGAAAATTTTTTGGAACTGTTTACAAGAAACCAGGGGTATAACCATTTTTTCCAATTCCCCCAAGAAAAGGAAAAATTGGGGAAAAAAATTTTTTTTCCAGCGGACCCTGGGGGGAATGGGCCCTTTCCCCCGAAAAAACTTTTGATTTTTAATTTTTCGGGATTTGAAAATGTTTATTTTTGGGGCTTAAAAAAGGAAACCAAACCCGCCCCTGGGGGTTTTTTCCCCGGAAAAAACCCAATTTTTGTTTTGGGGGCCCGGGGCCCCCCGCATTTTTTTCCCTGTTCCGGGGGTTGTCCCCCTTAAGCCCCCGTTAAAGGGCAATCTCCTGGGGAGATGCTCGGGGGTCCAGTTTTTACCAAAGGGGGAAAATTTTCCCAGGGCTTGGGGATTTCCCAGGAAAACCCCCTTGGCCTTCGGGTGGGGGGTGATGTCCCTGGAAAAATTTTTTAAATAAAACGTTTTGGTTTTTCCCGTGGCCGACCCCCCCGGGGCCAAACTTGTGGGGGGTTTTTTTTAAACCCTAATTGCCTTGGTCCCAAAAACCCCTTGTTTTGGCGGGGGAAATTAACCAAGGTTAAAAGGGGCGGGTTTCCAAAGGACCCCCAATGTCAAATTTTTTTTCCCCCTTTTTGGGGGTTTAAAAAAAACCAAAATTTCCCTGACCCAGGGCCCTGGTTTCCAAATTTTAAACTGGGGGGGTTTAACCCCAAAAGGCAAAGTTTAAGGGGGCCCGCTGACCTGATCGTTTTCCAACTCCCGTTTGGGGCTAAGTTTTTAGGGCCCACCCCAAGGACCCTTGAAGTTTGGCATTCGTTTTCGGGTTTGGCAAGGGAAAATTTTTTAAATTCCCCATTGAGATCCCCTTTAATTACGGGGCCAAAATTTAAATTTTTTCTTTAAACCCAAAGAATATTCCCCCGAAAATTGAAAAACCCCCTTTTAACCCTCAATTTTGGCAAAAAACCAAACCATTGGGCCAAAACCCTTTAATCCCCAAAAGGGTTTTTGCCCCAAAAAATTTCCAAATGGGCCCAAAAAACTAGGAAAGGGGGTAAATTCCCCTTTAATACAATTTTAAAGCTTGAAACTGCAGGCCAAACAAAAAGGTTTTTTGGGTAATTTTTTTCTGGGAAAGGGAATTTTTCCCTTTTTGGTAATTTAAACTCACCATTTTGAAAAATAATGGGGTGGGGGAAAAGGTAAGGGCCCCTTCTTGGGACCCCTGAACCTTTAAACCCCTTTCCCTTTTCCCAACGGGTCCAATCGGGGGAAAAAAATTCCAAGTTTTTGACGGAACCTTTCAGGAAAAATTTTTGGGGGCAAAGGAGAATTATAAAATTTGGGATTGCCCCTGCCCGATCTCCTTTGCAACAGGCAAAACCCCAAGTTTTAAAGAAAACAGGGTTTTCTTTTTAAAAAATTACGGGGCCCACCCTGGGGAAAATTAAAAATAATTTTCAATAAGGGTTTTGGATAACATTTGCCGAAAATTTCCAAAATTTTGCCGTTTTTAATTTAGGTCAATAATTCCCCCGAACATAACTAAAAGGGGCCATTCTTGAAAAAGGGGGGGGCAAAAAAAACCCCCTGACAACCCCCAATATAACGTTCCCCAAATCACCCCATCCAAATTAGGGGTTTTATTCCGGGGGAAAGGGTTGGGGGGCCCGGACCTTTAAAAAAAGGGCCAACGGGTGAGGAAAAAAAGGATACCCAACCAGGGTTTGTTAATATTTCCCAAAATTTAAAAAGGCAAACCAAAAGTGCCAAAATTTCACCAATTTGGGAAAAAAAAAAAATTTTTTGGGGTTCCGGGGAAAAGGGCCCCTTCTCCTAAACCCGGGGGCAAAATTGGACACCTTCATTGGGAAAGTTAACATTTGTTGGGCCTTTCACCCAGGGGTCCAAAAAAATTTCCCCGGGTAAAAATTAAAAAAGGACCAACCCTCCCCAAAAAATTTCCCCCCCCAAAACCCGTTGGAACCCAAAAAATGTTTTAACTTTTTTAAAGGGGAAATTTTGGATCCCCTTCAAAAAAAATTTTTGGCTTTTTTAAAAAACCCAAAAAAACCCTTTTTAAAAAAAAAAAAAATTTTCCCAAACCCCCACCAAAGGGGGCCCACCCCCCAGAATTTAAAATCCTTGAAATTTTGGGGGTTGAAAACCCCCAAAGGGGTTTTTTGGAAAAAAAAAAAAAAAACCCCTCATACGAAATCTGCAAAGGGTTTTTTTCCCCCGGGTTTCCCCAAAATTTTTCCCTTTTAAGGGGTCCCAAAACCCCAAAAACCCCAAATTAGAAAAAAAAAAAAAAAAAAAAGGGGTGCCCCCCGGGCACCCCCCAAAAAGAAAAACCCCAAGGGGTCCCCCCAAAGGGGAAAAATAAAACCAATTTTCAAAGGAAAGCTTTAAAAAGGGGGATTTGGGGAAACCCACACGGGACCTAAAAAAAAGGGGAAAGGGGAAAAAAAAAAAAAAAACCCCAATTTTTCCCCTTGAAAAACAGCAAAAAAAAAATTTTTTGGGAATGGTCCCCAAAAAAAATGGGTAGAAGTCAAAATGCATGGGGGGAAATTTTTTAACAAAAACCCCCCTTTATTCCACAAAAAAAGGGGGAAAGGGCCCCCGGGACGCAAAAGTATTTAAAGGATTTTTAAAAAGTATGTGGTACGTTCAAAAAAGGGCTTTTTTGGTGCTTGGGTGCAAAAAAAAAAATACTTGAGACGGGGGTTGATAAAAAAAGGTCTTGTTTTTTTTTTCAAAAAAATTTGGGGCAAAAATAAAACACAAGGT
The DNA here is from genome assembly GCA_033576555.1 of Oophaga sylvatica. NCBI lineage: Eukaryota > Metazoa > Chordata > Amphibia > Anura > Dendrobatidae > Oophaga > Oophaga sylvatica. Next base: position 24,870 of record JARQOD010004235.1, on the reverse strand, counting down.
TGCAAAAAAAAGAAAAGGAACACGGGGGGGCCCCCAGAGAAAAAAAAGCTCAGCAATAACTCCCCAAAAAACAGATTAAAATTTTTTTCTTCTCTGTTACCGCAAGTCCCCCCCAAAACTGGAGGCTCTCAAAAAAGGGGAAAAAGGGCCCACAAGTGCTTCATTTTTCCCCCCCATAGGAATGGCTGGAGTACAAGGCCAAGCTTTAGGAGTCAGAACACAGGTTCACTGCAGGCTAAAATTCTGAAGCACTGATTGCTAAAACTGTGGTGTTTAAGAAAAAACGGGGAAAAATCGGGGCCCCGGGGAAAATGCAAGCTGGAAAACTCCTTTTTTTACTGGGGCAAAAAAAGCACAGAAAAAAAGAAAGCAAAAGGGCCCCACAAAAACCCAAATGGTTTCAGAAACAGATACACAAAAACCCCCTTTAAAAGGGTTTTTTAGAGCTTTTTAGAACACTTGAAAGGCTTTGGGGGAAAATCTGAAGGACTTTCATGAAAACCCCATTAGCTTAGTGGCTTCCAGAGGGGTTTGACCGCTTTTGACCGCACTAGATGCGCCCCCCAAATTTTATGAGTTTTCCGGGGGATGTAAGGGGGAAAAACTTATAAAAGAAAAAAAGGGGGAAGGGCCCCCAAAGTAAAAGCACCAAGGGGCCCGAGTCTGTTTTTCAAAACAGAGTTATATAAAAAAAGAAAGCACCTAAAAGAAACCGTGAATATTTTGTTTGCAAAAAATCAGGATTTTTAAAAAAGGCCCCGGGGCTGCGGGTTTTTTGGAAAAAAGGGTAGAATGAATCAGCTGAAAAAGAAAAAAAAACCCGGGGAAAGGGTTAAGATTTTCTGTGTCTGGAGAAAATGATTCTGTAATACTGAAATTGCTTTTTTTTTCAGTGCAAATACATCAAAAGCTGCGGGGGGTAAAAGATTTTTGGGGGCAACTAGTCACATGACTAAAAAACCCGAAAATTTTCCCTTTTTTAAGCTTAATAAAAAAAAGTCGGGGGAAGTGATTTTTGCAAAATTGGGGGGACTTGATTTCAGAAGGCATAGGAAAAGGGGGGTTAAAAATTGATTTTTAAAATTTTCCCCAAACCCCCAAAGGGGGAAAAACCCCCGTAAAAGTGTGCCTATGTGCCTAGTTTTTAAAGGGAATTTACTATCTGTGAAGAAAAATCACAAAACAACAAAAATTTAAGTTACTTTTTTAAGCATGTTAGCGCATCATCCTAAAAAGAGGGTCAACACACAAGCGGGGGGAAAAATCACGATGAACTTTATAAACCTGAAAATGTAAAAGTTTGTTTTTTAATCCCAAAAAAAAAAGGGGGCACAATAATTATTCATGTATAGCATAGGGGGTCTGCACACAGAGACCCGAAGCAAAAAAAATTTTTTTTTTTCGAAGCAACTAGCTGATGAATCACAATTAAATTTTTAAGGGGGAAAAAAAAAGTGTACTTTTTTGCACAAAGGGAAAATTCTAGAAAGTTTTTCCTAAGAAAGGGGTTACTACAAGAACAGAAAACCCCCTAGTTTTAATACACACAGATGTATGTCCCCCAAAAAGAGCACTAAAGATTTCCGGGGAAGAAGGGGTATTTGCCACATTTTTTTAAATGTTTTTTTTCCAGTAAAACAGTTATCAATCTGCTTCACAGCAAGATAAATTGGGGGAAAAAACAAAAAATAATCAAGCTGGGGTTTTTTTAAAAAAATTTTAAAAAAGAATGCAAAGATTCCACGTGAAAGATAATGGGACTGAAAATACAAGAAAGGAGACTCAGAGATTTTTAAAGAAAAATGGAATTATTTAACCTCTCCCCCGGGAAAAACCCGGGGGCAAAAGGGTTTTTTGGGGGAAAAAAAGGGAAAACCAAAAACTTTCGGGGGAAAGTGAAAAAAAGTATTTTTTTATTTGATGCAAATCTCCCCCCCCAAAAAAAATTGGGGTGGGGGCATTAAAAAAACAGTTTTGCTTTTTTCAAACAGACTCCCAGGTAAAGTACAAAAAAAAAACCCCGAAAGGTTCTTTGCTTTTTTAAACGTTCCTTGAAACTCTTTTTCCCCGTTGGTTTTTTTGGGGCTTTTTTTTTTCTGCAGCTCTTCCCCTTTTTTAAAATTGGGGGAAAATTTTTCCAGTTTTCTTTTCCCCCCGCCCTTTTTTTCCCTTTTGGGCTTCTTAAAGCACCCAAAAATAAAAAATTTCAGGGCTCCTGAATCAAGCCTCAGTCAGCCCGTGACCTGCCCCCCTTTTAAAACCTTTGGGGACTTGTACTCCAGCTTTTCCCCTGGGGGAAAACCCCTTGGGGAAAAACACTTTTGGACGGGGGGAAACCTGTTTTTTTTGGGAAAAAATCCATGTTTGCAGAGGAATTACGGTACAAAAAAGGGGGACCCAAAAACCTGCTTTGGAAAATTATTGTTTTGTTTAAGTTACTCTGGCCTGCTGTGTCCCCTGTCGCGGGTTCCGCAAACTGTAAAAAATTTTTCTGCATGTTTTGTATAATTTTAATACTTTTTCTTTTCATTTAAACCTATGTCCCCTTTTTTTTCCCCCCTCGCCCCCAAGCACAAGAACGCTTTTAGGAACAAAAACACTATTTTTTAAAAAAATTTTTCGGGAAAAAAAATTTTTGGGTGCTGCGGGGGGGGGAAAAAACCCGTGCCCCCCCGTGACTGTGGATATAAAATTTTTTTTTAAAACCCCTTTTTTTAAAAACAGTGGTTGTGACTTCCCCCAAAACCATTCCAGGTGAGCTTTTTCCCCTTTTTAAAATTTTCCCCCTGGAGTGTTCCCACGGGTAAACACTTTTTTCCCCTTTTAAAACCCCCAGCTGGGAAAACCGCGGGGGGAAAAAACTTGAAAAATTGCAGCGTTTAATTTTTCCACCCCGCCCGGGGGAAATAACATTTTTTTAAGCCCCGGGAAAAATTTCAAGACCTCTTGGGGCAGATCTCTCGGCCCTTTTGAGGCTCGGACATGAAAAAAGCTCCTCTCGCAACACTCACAGTGAATGACTGCTCCCCTTTCTCCGAGAATGGCTGGGGGTTTTTTTTAAAAGGGGAAATCCCCCCGACTTCCCCCCAGTAAAAAAAATTTTTTTCCCTTTTTTTACGATGTTCTTGCGTAGATAGTACATACCCCAAAAATTTTAAATTTTTTGGTTTTCCCAGGGTTTTTCCCCATTTTTAAAATTTTTGGGGGAAAGTAGGGGGGGTTTTTTTTTGGCCCTTCTAAGCCATTCTCACATGTCCAGATTTCCCCCCCTTTGGGGGTTAAAAAAAAAAAATTCATCCAGAAAAATTTACCACAAATTATCTAGGAAAAACCCTGAAGATTAAATTTACGAAGTTTTTGGAAAGGTGGGGGGGGAAATAAACCCAAAAAAAGGGAAAACTAGTATTCAAAGTGTCCATACCCCTGCCCCGGGGAAAAAAAAGCCCCTTTTCCAAATTTATCCCCAGGTCTAAAAAAGGACCAAGTTATGGGGGCCCCCGGGAAAAATCCAGTTTAGAAAAAAATTTTGGCATGCCGCACTCTCCCCAAAAAAATCAGGGATTAAGGCAAAGGAAAGGGGTTTTTTTGTAACCTTTTTGAGTTCCCTTAGTCTAGGCAGGGGTTCCCCCCCCGAAAAAAAACCCCTCTTTCTTTTTTTAAAAAGGGGAAAATTTTGGGTTTCACCTGGGGGGGAAAAAAGGGGCGTATAAAAACCTTTGGGGAAAAATTTTTTGTCTATATAACCTTTTAAAAGGGGTTTTGGGTGGGGGGCCCCCCAGGGGGAATTTTTCCCAAAAAAGGGACCCGGGGCCCCGGGAATAATTAAATTTTGGCCCAAAATATGGACGGTTTTAGGAGGAAGCTGAAAAACTTTCCCCTTTTTGTCACAAAAATCCACATAGCCCCGGTATACAGCTGGTATTCGGGGGCTGACAGGGGTTTCCCTTTGGGAAAAAAGACCAAACTGAAACTCCTTTTTAACAACTGTTTCCCCCGGAAAGTGTAATTCCTTGGTCCCCCCGTTAATGGGGTTCGGGGGCCTGCAGCCAGGGGGGCCCCCCAAAAAGGGGAAAAAATGGAGAGAAGAAAAAGCAAAAAAGCCCTTTTTTCCCCCCGATGATCTTTACCCAAAAGGAAAACCCTCAAAGGCTTTTTTTTCTTAAATCCACTGGCCCCAGAAGTCAGTAGGAGCCACCAAAATTTTTCTCCACTGTACTGGAGTAGCCTTCTTCAAAAAACCCGTATCCCCTTTTTTCAGAGAAAGGGGGGAAAATCCAAAAAATTTTCCCCCCCTTGCTCCTGAGTCGTTCATAGCAGGGGGGGGGCCACTCGGGGGGGTTTTAAACCCCATTTTTTTAAAGGGAAAAGGGGCCCAATAAAAATTTTGGCTCAGGAAAGGTAAAAGAAAGCAGCAAAAAATTTCGTAAACCAAAAACCCTTTTTTCCCCCGGTGGGGTTTTTTTGGTCTGGCTAAAAACCCCAAAAAATTTTTAAAAATTTAAATTTTTCCCCATCGAAAAAATTTGGGGGCCCAAAAAAAATTTGGCCCCTTTTAAGATAAAAAAAGATTATAAGTGCTGTTGCTTGTCGTCTTAAACCCCCCCCAGAATTTTTGAGAATCACCCTTTTTTTTTTGTATCCCTAAAAAGGCTGCAACACCCAATACGTTTTCCTGGACGTTTTTCCCCCTTTGGGGCCTGACCCATGCTGGTCGATGGTCGGGAAAAATTTTGGGGGGAAAAAAAGGGGAAATTCTAGATTGGGGGGTTGACAGAAAAAAATTTTAAAAATTTTTTTGGGGTTAAATGGAAAGGGCTCCCCGGGGGGGAAAAGGACAACCCCGGGGAAAACCCATCAAAAAAGTTAAATGTCCTCCCCCCCCTGCCCCCCCCCTTTTTTCATCGGGGGTTCCCCAAAAGGGCCGGGTTTTGGGGGGCACCCGGGGGGGTTGTCCCTAAGGGGGGAGAAAAAAAAGGTTCTTTTCTTTTGGGAGGGGGTTCCCCTTGAAACCTTTTTTTTTTTTTCCGGGGGGGCCAAAATTTTTTTTCTTTTTCTGCAGCTTTTGGGCCCAAAATTTTAATATGTTTTCCCAAAATTTTTTTCATGTTCCCCCCCCCAGATTTTTTCCCTCTTGCTTTTTAAAACCCTGCTAAGGGGGGGAAAAATCATGCTCCTGAATCGGGTCATGTATAGTGGACAGTTCCAAATAGCGTCTTTTTTTTTGGGGGTTGGGGGGGAAAAACACAGGAAAAATGGGGGGAAATAAAAAGACTTTTTTTAAAACTTCCCCCCAAAGCATGTTTGAAAAGTTCACCATTTTTTGCGGGAACGGGGACAGGAGCCCCCTTCTTAAAGGGGCTGCCACAAATAGTCGTCCTAAAAACCCCTTCGTAACCTTAAATTTATCAGGTCGGCTAAGTGCTTGACTCCCGCCGGCTGGGGGGGAAAATTTCTTTTCCAAAAACCAATTTAATTTTAAAAATTTTCCCCTTATCCCCCCAGGTTTGGGGGGCCCAAAAAGGGCGGGAAATTGCACCCCTCTGGGATTCATTCAGCAGAGACCCCCCCAAAATTTACTCCTAAAAAGGGGACTATTCTTCCTGCCCGGGGGTTTCCCTGGGGGGGTTTTCCAAAAACAAGCCCTTTTTTTAAAAGGACTCAAGAACATACCATGCTTTTTCTTTGTTGGAAAAACCCCCCCCAAGGGACGTAATTTTTGCCCTTTAAGAAGGTTTGGGATTAGGGACAACGTCTGTATTCCCTTGAAACAGTCAGATTGAAAAAAAATTTAAAAAACTCACCCACGATTCCAAGATAGGGGGGCGGGGGGGAATTCTAAAGACACAAGAAATTTTTTTTTCTTTTTTTTGGGGGCCCACTTACAGGAAAAATGTTTTTAAAAAAATTTGGGGGAATTTTTTTTGAAAAAATGTGCAAGATGCAAAACACCTCCCCCCTTTTCCCCCAACCCCCTCTGTTGCAAACCCCCCTTTCCCCCCCCTTTTCCCCCCCTGGGGATCCATTTTTTTTGGAAAAACATTGTGGGTTACCCAAAACCCCCCAAGGGGGGAAAAAAACCATTTTTTTTTGGGGGTTGACCGCTAACAAAGGCGGCCCCCTTTTTTTCCCCTTTTGGGCGGGGGGACCCCCTGCAAAAAAGACATCAGACTTGATGATTAAAAAATTTTTTTTCGCTTACATAGTAAAAGGGGGGAGGTTTTAATTTTGGGGGGAGGGGTGCAATTCACTTCAAGGTTTTTCCCCAAAATTTTTTTCAGCATTGGACTTAAAAAAAAAAACCTTTTTTTTTGCTTTTCAAACCCCGACAATGGCCCCAAAAAAAAGAACCCCAAAAAAAACCCTGGAGCAGAAACTCCCCCGGGGTTTTTTTCCCCCCCCTAAGGGGGGGTTGGGTGGATCTACTTCCACTGGGTGAGTTCTTTTTTTAACAAAAATTTAGAGCGCCCCCCCTAAGCAGTTTTCCCCCTTTTTTTTTTTTCCCTTTTTGGTTTTCTCCAAAAATTCTTCATCGATTTCCCATAGATACGCCCTTTTCCCGGGGGGGGGCTGAAAGAAAACACTTTTTTTAAAAAAAGGGAAAAATTTTGGAAAATTTTTTAAAAGGGAAAAACTAGAAATTTTGGGGGGGGAAAAAGGGGGAAGAAAGCAGCAGTAAATTTCGTAAACCTGCCCCGCTTTTAAAAGGGGGAGATTTGGGCGGCTGTCAACCCCAAAAAAATTTAAAAATTTAAAAAAATTTCCCTTTGTCTAAATTGGGACATAAGTACATTTTTGGGCCTTAAAGATTTTTTTAAAATTATAAGTGTGTTTGCTTTTTGCTTTAAAAAACCCAGAACAAAGGAACCACCCTGTCTTTCATTTTTTCCCCACTAAAGGCTGCAAAAAACCCCCAAAAATTTCCCGGAAACCCTTTTTTTCCTTCCCCGACCCCGTGGTGGTCGATGGTCAGGAAGAAAAATTTTTTGGGGGAAAAAGGGGGCTAGGGGGCCCGGGGTTTTTCAAAATCAGTTGCAATAAATTTTTTTTTAAATTTTGGGGGGGGGCCTTTTTCCCGGGAGGGGGGAAAAAATGGGGGAAACCCCCAAAAAGGAAATGCTCCGCGCCGCTCCGCCAGGGTTTTTTTTAGAGGGGGCCCCGACAAGCCAAATCTATCATCCGGGGGGTTTTTCCCCAAAAGGGGGGGGGAAGTAAGGTTTTTTGTCCCCTGTTGACAATTTTTTTCCCTTTAAAAAAAAGTTTTTTCCGTCGGCCCCCCTTTTCTTTCGTTTTCGCATCCTTTTCCCTCTTTAAATTTGGGGGTTTTCCCCGTTTTTTTTTTCCCCCCCGATTCTTCCCTTTTGCTTTTTAAGAAAACCTCAGCTGAACAATCAGTGCCCCCGAAACAAGCCCCCCAGTCAGCCCCCGTGACCTGACTCCAAAAAACCCTTTGGGCTTTTTTCTCCAGCTTTTCCCCTTTTCTGGGGGAAAATTGGAACATTTTTGGGGGTTTCCGGAAAACCCGGGGTGTTGGTAAATTTCCCCTGTTTGCAGGGGGGAAAAACTTTTAAAAGGGGAAAAGACCCTTTTAACCTGTTTTTGGGGAAAATTTTTTGTAGTTTTTTTAAAATTACCGGGGCCCCCTCTGTGTCCCTGTCCCGTTCCTGAAAAAATGGGGGAATTTTTTAGCATGCTTGAAAGGGGGTTTAAAAAACAAGTCATTTCTTTTTTAACCTAGTCCCCCCGTGTTTTCCTCGCACCCAAGCAAAAGGGGAAAACTATAAAAACTGTACCTTTACATTACAACTCCATTTGACAATGGCCCCCGAAAAGCCAAAAAAAAAAACCCCTAAGAATATTTGGAAGAAAAACTTTTGGGGACTTTTTTCCCCAAAAAAAAAGGGGGAAAAAAATGGGAATCTCCCCCTCTAAAAAGGTATTTTGGTAGGCTACAGTAAAACCCCCAAAAAAATTTAAAAGGATTCTAAAAACCCCCGAAAAAAAAAAAGGGGCACAATAAGCGAGATTTTTGTGTTTTTATGAGAACTTTGTAACACCCAAAGGGGTTTTTTGAATCACCCCCTAGTCCCGCTTTTTGTCAAAATTTTTAAAAGGGGCAAAAACAAGGCGAATGAAAAATCTGGCGGGGGTTTTTCAACCCCTGAAGGAAAAACCCCAAAAAAACAAAAAAAATCTAAAAAACAAAAAACGTCAAGAAAAAAAAAAGGGTATACCAGCTAAACTTTTCCCCCCCACATTGTCAAGACTACCTGGGGGCAGAGCCGCATTTTTTTGGGGTGAAATGAAAAAGGGCTACCTACCATAAAAAAAACCAAAAATGGATTGATGCCGAAATTTTAGAAATAAAGGGTTTTCCCCCTTTTATCAACCCCCAAAATTGGGGGAAAACCCCACCAAGCCCCCCCAAAAAGGGGAAAAAAGGGCAATAAAATGCAAGGGGGTCTTTAAAACCAAATATGACTCTGGAGGTAAAGTCCACAGATTTAAAGCAAGGTTGGCCCCCAAAAAAAGGTTTTTTTCAAAGTATGGCGAAGATTACGATCTTTTTTTTGCTTCAGGGCGATAAAACCCCAAAAAAGGGCAGAGCTTAAAATTTTTTTTTTGCTGCTGTCAAAAAAAATGTATGGCGGGGGTTTTTGGGGGGAAAAAAATGCTTTTTTTAAAAGGGGGGCATTTTTGGGGGGTTATACATACCCCAAACCCGGGGAAGGGGTTTTTTAAAAGGGTGAAAAAACTTTTTTTGCAAGCTAAAAAAATCTCTCTATGGTCTTAAAACAAAAAAAAAAAAGCATGGAAAACCAAGATAATAAAGGGGCCCTTTTTTGGGAAAAAGGAAATTTAAAAAGGTCAAGCCAATCCATGGGTTTATATCAAAATATACAGATGGGAAAAAAAATTGTACATTCTCTTAAAAGTGGGGGAAAAAGATTGAGTCAAACAAGGGGAAAAGCGAAATTGGGGAAAAAAAAAATGAAATTCTGAATCAGCATTTTGAAAAAAAAGACCTTGGGAGGTTTTTCCCTATTAACTAGGAAACCAAATCCAGAGGAGGAAGAGGGGGGTTTTTTTCTAAAACCCAAAAAACAAAAAAAAAAATCGATTCTGAATCAATTTTTGGGGAAAAAACAGAGGCCAAAGGGGAAAAACAACCCCAAAAAAAACCATCCTACCGGGGAAAAAAAAAAAAAGATGACTTTGCCTAACAATGAGAAATATGTTTTTGGGGTGGGGGCACTTTCCCCCACCCTATTTAAAAAAAGACCGACCCGGGATTTCCCAAAAACAGTTGGAAACCTTTTGCAGATATGGGAAAAAAACCGGGGCCAAAATTTTTTGGGGAAAAAAGTTAAAAAACTTCTGCGATATTTAAAAAAAACAAGATGTTTTAATTTTTAAAATATCTGCAGCGGGGGGCTAGAACTTACCGGGGGTTTTTGATGCGAATTGGTCCTGGTGAAAATTTTTTTTGACGTAAACCCAAGGGATACTTTTTTTAAAAAATTGGGGGAAAAAACAATCTCCTGGTTTGTAGGGGGAAAAAATTTTTGTTGCCTTGCCCCCCCCCAGAAAAGGGGGGGAAAAAGTCCGCAGCCTAAGCAAGCCCGGGGTCGTTTTGGCCCAAAAAAAAATGATGGACGATCTTGGGAAACCGCAACTAAGCCGACGGTGAAAATTTTTTAGGGGAAAACCCCAAAGGTGCTTTTAAATTTCCCTTTTTGTGAAAAGAAAAAAATGCTAGAACCAAGCACATTGACGTCAGACACCACAATTTTTCGTGATTTTACGATCGTGGGGATAATTCAGTTTGTCAAAATTTTAAACTGATAAGATGCTAGCTTTACATTATGAAAAAGCCCCCGCCGCGAGCCAATTCCAAAAATTGAGAAAAACCCCAAAAAGGGAAAAAAAGGGGAAAAGTAGTTTTTTAGTGGGGTGTTGGGTTTTAAAAAAAATTGTTTGGGGGGTAATTTTTTAAAAAATAACTACTGTCGTTTTTTATTTTTTTATAAAGTGAAAGGGGTTTTTTAAAAAAAAGTTTTTAAAAAAAAAAAAAAAAAACCCCCACTCACAGACAGGGGGGGCCCCCCCCTTCTCTTCCCCCCTGTTGTTTTAATGTTTTTCATGCTGCTGGGGCCCCCGCCCCCTTCAGGCTGAAAAAAAATTTTTTTCTGTGGGGTTTTTAAACTTTTTTATACTGGATGGGGAAAAAATTACATTCTCTGTTGCTGACTTTCCGGGGTTTTCGCCCCCTTAACCCCCTGCTAAAAACCCCCCAAGAAAAAACATTTCCAAAAAAAAAAATTGGGGTTTACACCAAAAAGTGGAAAAAAATTTTTTTTAAAAATAGGGAAAAAAATATTTTAAGGGGTGGGGGGTTCTTTTTCCCCTACACACAATCCAGCAATGGACCCCCAAACCCCGAAGTTTTGGGGAAAAAAAAAAAAAAATTTTGGGTTTACCTAAAAAAAAGGGGCATCAGTTTAAACCCCCAGTAAAAATTTGAAAAAAAGGGGGCTGACCGGTTTTCCCCCCAAAAAAACATAACCCCCGCAGAGGGGCCCCCAAAAATTTTTAGTTTTTTCTTTTTAAAAAAAATTTTGTGCCTTAAACCCCCAAAAAAGGGGGATCAATTTCACCACGTGGGGAAAAAGCATAATGGGGGCCAAAGTTCTTTTCCCCCACACCCGTGCAGTAAGGGGGCCCCCAAAACCCGGAGTGTTCATTTTCCAAAAAATTTTTGGGGCGGGGCACCACAGAAGGGGGACCCCTTTTTACCACAGTAGAAACAAAAAAAAAAAGGGGGCCGAAAAAGTTCTTTTTCCCCTAACAAAATTTTCCAAAACAGGGGACACCCAACATTGGGTTTACTTTTTTAAGGGGAAAAAGTGCCTTCCCCCAAAAAAGTGGATCATTCCCCCACGGAAAAAAAAATTAAAAAGGGACCCACAGTTTTTTTTCTATTTAAAACCCCCCTTCCACAGATGGACACCCAAAAGGGAGTGTTCCCCTTTCCCCAAAAAATTTTTGGCAGGACCACGGGAAGTGGCATAAAATTTTTCCCTAAGGAAAAAATTTTGTATAATAAAAACCAAATTCTTTTCTTTACACCACCCCCCCGGGGATGCCCAAACCCCAAAAAGGGGGGGATCACTTTTTTAAAAAAATGGGGGCCTTTTTAAAACCAAACAGAAGGGGGGATAAATTTTTTCCCCCCCAGAAAAAATCGCCAGCTGTGCCGGGGGAAACCCCTTTTTTGTCCCCTTTGGGTACCCCCCCGCCCCCCCATCAGGGGGGGGGACCCAAAAAATACACTGCGGGTAACTAAGCAAAGTTTACCCGAAATTTTTCCCCTGTGCCTGATCCCCCGCCTGGCTGCCTGTTGGCAGTCGCAGCGATAAAATTAAAACGGCACCCAGCGATCCTGCAAGGCAAAAACGTTTCGGCGTTTTGGGGTTTTTCCCCCCTTTGGGGGAGGGGGGCCCTTTTTCATTACTTTTCCAAAATTTTTCAATATTTGCTGATTAATTGCAGGGTTTTTTCCCCCGAAAATTGCTAAACCCCCTTTTTACCTCAATGGCAGGAAAAAAAAAAACGCATGCCCCCCCACCTTATAAGGGCCCCCCCAAAACTGCCCAAAAACACATCAAATTAGGAGGGGGGAATAGGAAGTTCCCCAATTCCCCCCCCAGTAAAAGTTTTTTTAATGGCAACCTGCAGAAAAAAAAACCCGGAAAAGGGGTTTTTTGGGGTCGGGGGGAAAAACTTTTTCAGCTGTTTTTTAACGTCACAGTGAGATGATGTGGGGAGGTTTTGGGGTAGGGCCCCGTGCGGGAAAACCCTGATACCACATGAAAAACCTCTATCGCTTTCCCCTGCGGATCCAAAATTTTAGGGGGCACAAAAAAACAGTTTTTTAAACAAAAATTGGGGGGGCCCCCCCCCCCCGGAAAAAAATTTTTAAAGGGGATTTTAAAACGGTAGTTTTTTTCCCAAAGAAGTGGAGGCCCCGGGGGGGGTTGTACCCCCACGAAAAAAGGCCCCTTTAAAGGAGACCCAATCAGGGTGTTCACTTTTCCCCAAAAAATTTACTGGCGGGGCCCTAGAATAAAATGAATTTTTCAATGACATTTTTGGGGTTTAAATTCCCGAATTTGCAAAAATTTCCCCTTTAAAATTTGTAAATTTTTCCCCCAAAAAAACTGAAAAGCCAATTTTTTTTAAAGGTTTTGGGAAAAACAAAGGGAAGCCAAAACCTTATAAAGCCCCCCAAAAGCTACCAAAAAAATTTTAAAAGGGGGGGATTTTTTCCCAAAAAGGGAAAGGGGGGGCCGGACGGTTTCGGAAGCCTACTGCTGCGGGCCCAAAAACACTAAAAGGGGGCCCCAAATTTTAGGATGTTTTTTTTTCCCCCAAAAATTTTTGGCAACAGCACAAAGGGTTTTAAATCACCACAGTAGAAATAAATAATGGGGGCCGACGGGGCCCTTTCCCCCAACCCCCCTCCCCGTAGTTTGGGGAAAAACCCTTTTTAAGGAATGTTCAAAAATTTTAAAGGGAAAAAAGGAACCCCTTTAAACCCCAAAAAGTCGAAACAATTTCCCCCCACATTGAATTTTGTAAAAAATAAGGCCCCCACCCTTCTTCCAATACCCCCAAAACCAGCAAAAAGGACACCCCCCAAAAGGGTTTTTCCCCATTTAAAAAAATGGGGCCCCTTTTAACACAAAGGGGGTTTTGGGATCAATTTCACCCCATTTTGAAACACTTTTAAAAGGGGGCCGGGGCAGTTCTTCCCCAAACCCCCCCAATCCAGCAGAGGGGGCCCCCCAACCAAAAAAGTTTTAAGGGGATATTGATTTTGTGAGGTTTTTAAAAAAAGTTTTGAAAAAAAAAAAACCCCTCACAGACAGGATGCTGCTAACTTTTTTGGGGGCCCCGATTTTCCCCCCGAGTCCTGATTTTCCCAGGGGGGGTTTTCCCCCCGAACACAGAGAAAAGAAAAAAAAGAAAGAAAGACAGCAAAGATGGAAAACCCGCAGCAGAAAACCCCTGAATTTTTTCAGTACCAATCTCACTAACCAAAAAATCAATCCTGGAAATTTAAAAAATGAAGATGCTTTTTGAAAAGGGGAAAAAGGGATTTGGGGAAAAAACACAAAAACCAAAACCCCGCCCCAAAATACACAGGGGGGGGTTTGAGTTTGGGGTAAAAAAACACAGAGTACCATATCACTCGGGGATGAGGGGAAAAACAGATTGTTCATGTTTGTAAATGTGCCCCGCAAGAAAAAATTTTGGGACCCAAACTGAAAAAGGGGCATGGAGGTTTAAATTTTAAACAATTTAAATTTATCTTTTTTAGAAAACTGTCCCCTCTAAGCTACAGAAACCCCGGGTATGCGGGGGGTTACCCCGGAGAAATTTTTAGGCTTTTTTAAAACCCCCCAAAAGGCATTGGGAAGATCGGGAAAGGGCTTTTCATGTACCCGGGGTTTTCTGCTTAGTGGTTTTCCCCGAAGGAAAAACCCTTTTTGGGAAAACCCCCACTAGATGGCCACCAGAGGGGGGGGCTTACTCTGGAGTTTTTTAAAAAAGGGAAATTTTAAAAATGAATATAAAGGGGAAGGCAGAATTTTTTAACCCCCAAGGGGCAGAGCCCCGCTTTACAAACAAAAAAGTCTATATAATCCCGGGGAAAGCCCCCAAAAAAAACAGTGAATGTTTTGTTTGCAAGAAATCGGGGAAATTTTTAAAAACCGAGCGGGTTTTTGGGAAAACCCAGAATAAAACCCCGGAAAAAAAAAAAAAAGTCACCCGGGGGGTTTAAAAGTGCTGTTTCTGGAAAAAATTTTTTTTGTAAAAAATAAAATTTTAATTTTTCTGTCGTGCAAATAAAATCAAACCCCGGGAGGGGTGTATAGACTCTGGGGAAAAATAGTCACGGGAAAATTAAAAACAGAGATTCTTTTTTTAAATTTTTAAACAAAATAAGTCAAAAAAAATGATTATGGCTAATCCCCAAAAAATGAGTTCAGAAGGCATGGGGGTGGTTTATTGTTTTCCCCCAATTTCACCAACACAAACAGGAAGCCCCAAAATAAAAATGGGGCCCTTTTGTGCCTAGGCTTGGGGTTTTTTACCTATCTGGGGAAAAACCCCCAAAAAAAAGGAAAAAAAATTACATTTAAGATTAAAGTGCATCATCCCCAAAAAAGGGGGGCACCACTAGCAGGGGGAAAAACCCCCAAATAAAATTTATCAGCTGAAATGTAAAGAGTGTGTGTATACGCTCAACAAGAATAGAACAAAAAATTTTTTTCCTTAGGCATAGGGAGGGGCCCCACAAAAACCCAGAACCCCCCAAAAAAGTTAGTTAAAAAAACAACAAAACTGATGAAAACAAAATTTTATCTATGAAACCCCGCCGAAGTGCCCAAAACGGGCCCCCCAAAAAGGGAAAAAAATTTTTTAGAAAAGCTTTTCCCCCAAAAAAAGTACAAAAAAAACCCAAAAATTTCCCCAAAAATTTTTACACACAATGTATTTGGTCCAATGAGCACTCAGTTGGGGGAAAAAAGAGATAATTTTTTTTACTTTTAAAATTTATGATCTTTTCCCTTTTGTCAGGGGCTTTTTAAAAAGAAAAAAACTTTTTAAGTCCCCCCTTATCAAATTTTAAAAAACATTCTATATTTCATTTAAAAAAAAAATCAACAAGTATACGAAAATCTGCAGAAATTTGGTTTAAAACCCGCCCCAAAAATTTTTCCCAAAAATTGGGGGGCTATACTGTGCAGGGAAAAACCCTTTTTCTCAGGAAAAGGGGGGTGGGCCGGGGTCTTTGCTTCCCCCCGAACTGGGGCCTGACTTTTTTTCCCCTTTTTCCTTTTGGGGGTACTTTTAAAAGGTTTTCAGGGCCCGGCCCCCAGGAAAAACCCCTTTTTTGTAACCCCCGACCACTGTAATCTAGTCCGGGGGAAGGCCCCCGTTTAAAACCCCCACAGGGAATGGGGGGTAAAAAGCTTACACACATTTTAAATAAAAAACGGACCGACGGGGGGGAAAAAAAACACTGCCGCATAAAAAAAATTCCACTACAAGGAACAAAAAAGGGTTTTGGGATAAAAAATTTTAAACGGGGGGGAAAAAAAACCCCAAAAACAAAAAACCCCCTTTCCCCTTTTTTCCCCTTTTCAGAAACATCCCCTCGCTGGTCTGAATGAATGCTTTCCCGGGAAAAATTCCCCCCGCAGCCCCGCAGGTATATGACGGAAGTAATTAAAAAAAAATTTAATCCAGCTGGGCGGGGGTGGCGTCCAGAAAACGAGAGAGGAAAAATTAACCCCCCCCAGTGCTGAAAAACACCCAGAAACCCCGAAACTCGCTGTCCCCCAAACCCGGGTGTGCAATCGCGACGATCCCCCCGCCGCAAAAACCCCCTTTTCCCTTAACCCCCCCCCTTTTTACGAGGGGCCCCTGGACCCTCGGGGGGGTTAAAAAATTTTGGGGAGTATTTTTGGAAAGGGGCCCAAAACCCAAACGGTCGGGTTTTTAAAATCCACGCAGAAACCCAAATCCTTCCCCAGGACCATACCCCCTCCAATGAACAAGGTAAAAAAAGGGCCGGGGGGTTTAAAAAAAGTGAAAAAATGATCCGATACCTGAAACTCCAAAATTACCATTGACCACCCCTGGAGGGGGGGAAAGGTTTTTGAGGGGGGCGGTTTTAAAAGGGCCCCCCTACCCCTTAAGCAACGATTTGGGGGAAAACTTTTGGGGGGTTTTAAAGAAAAGGGGGGAGGTCAAAACAAAACCCCCCCAATTAATTATTGAAAAAATCCGTGGGCCCGAGGGGAAACGGGACCGAGTTTCCAGGAGGGAACCAAAAAATTTTTTAAAAACTTGGTAGCCCCAAACCCTACCAAAAACGTTCACACTTGGTTTTCCGCCCCGACACTTTTTCCCCAAAACACCCCTTCGTTTGTAACGGTTCCCCATAGGCCCGATTTTAAGCACCCCCCTTTTCCCCACTGCAAAAAATGACGCCGAAAATCGTTCCCCCCTCGGGAAACCCCCAAAAAAGGGGCCCCCCCCCCTTGAAAGTAAAAAAAAGGGGGGTTAAAAAAACCAAAAATGCCTAAAAAAAAAGGGGATTTTCCAGTGGACCCCGCTCCCCCTATTGTTAAAAGCAAAAATTGCCAGGGGGAAAAAGGGAAAAACCCCGTCCCCTTGGTTCTCTAAAGGGGCAAAAAAAAACCCCCGGAGAATATGTCTTTTAAACCCCTGTTTCCCCGACCCCTTTTCCCGGGGCCTTTGGTCTGCGGAAGAAAAGCCGAAAAAAATGACAACTGCCCAAAAACCCCCCCCCAAAAAAAAGCCTTTCCCCAATTTTTGGGGGCAAACTGAGACCCCCGATCCGAAAACCAAAAATTTTTAAGGGGAACCCGTGAAGTCTCACAAATCTCCCCAAAAAAAAAACCCCCGCCAAGTTTTTGGGGGTTTGGGAAAAGCAGGGGGAAAGCAATAAAATGGCCATTTTTCTGAAAACCCCCCAACTACAATGTATGAAAGTTTTTTCCCGAAGACGGGGGGGAAAGGGGGGTTTTAAAAAAAATCCATGAAAAGAGGTTTAAAAACGCTCCGGGATTTTCAACGGTAAAAAGGGCCCCCGAAGGGGGTATGTGGGGTCTTAGAGCGCCACATACCCCCCGGAAGCGACAAAAAATTTCCCCTTTCCCCTTTTTTTTAAATTAGGCCCCCAAAAACCCCGGGGGGGAAAAAGAGATCCCCATTTTTTTAAAATCTTTTGGGGCCCCCCCCAAAAAGAATTTTTTATGGCCTCGAAAAACCTTTTTCTTAATGATCTGGAACAAACCGTCTCCCTGAAGGTCCTACGGGCGTCCCCCTGAGCCCCAATATTCCTTCCCCCCAAACTCAGAGCATACCGCCGAAAACCCCAAAAAACCCCCCTGAAAAATAGGGGAACCCCGGGGGGAAAAAGTCTCCCCCGGCCCCCCGGGGGAAAAAAAAGGGAAAGGGGGCAGCCCCTTTTTTTTTTTTTACCCCCCGGGGGTATTGACGAAAAAAAAAAACCCGGTAAAAAAAAAACGACCATTAGCTTGGGGGGGAAAAATTTTTACGTTTTGCAGGGGGCTAAATACAGCAGGTTTTTTTTGATCAGTAATGCGGTGATCGGGGGGGCTGCCCCCCCCCCCCAAAAAATGACGCCCCTCTTCAAAACCAAAATTTTAAAAACCAAGAGTTCCCCTTTTCCAAATCCCAAAATTCCCCTCGGCGGAAAGACAAAAATTTTAAGAGGGGAAAGGCCAAAGGGGGGGGCCCAATTTTTAGGGGGCCCCGGGGGTTGGATAAACCGCACCCCCCCCCTACGGGGGGTGCGCTACCTCCACAATGAAGGTTTTTTGAGCATCAGGTTTTTGGGGGGGGTTTGGGGTTTCTGAAGCAAAAAAATTTTTTTTAAGGAGGAAAAAGCTTTAAAAATTTTTTAAACCACCTAGAAAAATCCGTCCTTTTTTTTTTTATGTCAGTGAGAGGTTTGACAACGGATGAAAAAAATTTCCCGGGGAAAAAAATTTTCCGGGTTTTTTTGTTACCAAAAACCCCCCCAAAAGCTTGCAGTGCCTTTAAAAAAACCCCTCTTGGGGCCCCCCCCCCTTTTTGCACGCCTTTTTTTTCCCAAGGGGGGATTTCGGAAAAAACCCCCAAACTGACCACCAGGGGAACCCAAAAAAAAAAAAGGGTTTTCCCCCAAAAACGATACCCCCCTTCTCCCCCAAAATTTTGGGGGGCGGTTTTTTGTCTCGCAAGATCTGCAAAAACCCCCCTCCATGCCCTGATGGAAACCAAAAAACCGGCGAGTTTTAAATTTTAAAAAACATCTAAAATAAATGGGCAACAAACTGTCCCCCAGGTGGCGAAAGATGTCAATTTTAAAAAAAATGTTTAAACCCCCGCCCCGGGGCCCTAGTCGACCCAAGGCATGACAAGGTTCTCATAATGTCCCTCCGGAGTGTTTTAAAAACCCTCTTCCACTCTCCCCCTCCTTTATCCCAATCAGATTATTCCCCCCCCCCTGGATCCAAATTAGAGGGGAAACCCCCTTTGGGGCCCCCAAACTGATTGAAGAGATCAGGAATTTTAAAAGGGGGGCCCCGGGGGCGGTTTTGGAAACCCCCAAAAACAATTAAGCTCAGGAAATCCAACCCCGGGGGGTAGGCCTCCATTTTTTTTTTTTACAAAGAAGAACCCCGCGGCCACGGGGGGAAAATAAAAAATTTTAAATTTTCCCCTTGGCTGTTTTTTCCCAAATTTTAAAACCTTCATAGCTTCCCCCTTTTTGGGGCCAAAAAAAGGGTTTTAAAAACCCAGATTTTTTTTTCCCTTGCATCGGGAAAAACCCAAAATTTTTTTTGCACAGTCATACGCCGCGATGAGGAGGTAATTCTTGACACCCCTCTTCTAAAAAAAACACCTAAAAAATCCTCCAGAAAAGGAGGTAAGGTTCTGGCAGGGGCCGCCCCGGGTGACCTTTTTTCATGCAGTTACTATGGCAAAATTCACCCCACGGGCCCCTTTTTTCTCTTGGTTTTGCCAATTAATAACTGGGTTATTTTTAATTTTTTTCCAAAGGGGAAATCCCAACACAATAAGGGGGGGGGAAGGGGGTTCCAAACACATAACAAACAAAAATTTTTTTTATGTTTTGGGGCCCCCCCTCAAAAGGGCCAAAAGTTATGCACGGTTTTTCCCCAAAAACAAACCCCTTTGGGGCCGAGAGGCCTGGCTCAAAAGAGAAATTGGGGAAAAAGGGTTTTGGGCCAAAACACCAGTGCATCCCCTTTCCCCCGGGGGAAAAGGAGCGTCCACCAGTTTTTCCCCTGACCCCACATCCAGAAGAACAGAAAATCCTCTCATTTTTTTTAAACCCCCCAAAACCCCCTCCGCGGTTTCGAAAAAACTGAGAGGGGTTGGGGACGAAAAAAAATACCCCCCAGATGTCCCCCCCCAAAACCCAAAAATTTGGGGGTTTAAACTTTTTTCCCGGGACCCTTGTCAGCAAATTACGGATGGACCCCCCCCCCCAAAAAAATGTCCCTTTTTCCCCCCCCGCAGAAGAAAAACCCCCTTTCCCCGTTTTTTTCGGCGAAACCCCCCGATCCCCTCCCCGAAACGATTCCCTCCTAACTGCTAGGTCCTCAGAAAAAACCGGGGAACCTCAAATAAGGTACTATATAAAAGGGGGGATATCACAGGGGGCGGATTTAAAACCTCGCACCTCTCTCGAAGCAGTCTATCAAGGGCGAATCGAAAGGGGCCATAGGGGGCCTCCAGTGACGGGGGAGAATCATACTGAGCCAACACATCTTTTAATTTGTCAGATAACCCTTTGACAAAACTGGCTCCTAAAGCGGGGTCATTCCACTGATATCTGGGGCCCAAAAAACGGAACTCAGAAGAAAATTCCTCCCCCGGACGATCTCCCTGTTTTAAACTTACGTAACCCTTTCAAAAGGGGAACCCGACCCGGGGTCATCATATACCAGACCCGGGGCTGTAAAAAATCGATCACTGACTGGAGAGCCGGGGGCCCTGGGGGAAAGAGAAAAACCCCCAGGATTGGGGGCCCCCCTTGTAAAGCGAATGACAATTCCCAACCTCTGGTCTTCACTCCCCGAAGCCCCGGGGCCCGTAGAAAAAAAAAAATTAAATTTTAAACATGCCTCCCGGAAGGTAAAAAATTTGTCCCGCCCACCATGAACCTGTCCGGGAGAGCCACTTTAGGTTCAGATCGGGTTTTGGGCCCCCGGGGGGTAAAAAACCTTGGATTTAACCCGCCGTCAGCCCCATGGACAAACTCTGCAACTGCTGACTAACTGGGGCAAAATGGACCCATGGTAGCTGGGAGAATTTTTAGGGGGCCGGTGAAAATGTAAACGACGTAAAAAACAATATAAATTTTAAAGATAGTAACATATATCTAATGAGACAACAATTTTATATTTCATATTACGAAAATATCAACATGTAAAACGTAGAATCTGCCAGCAATTTTTTACCTGGGCATAATATCCAATGTATTGTGGGTCTATACTGTGGGACTGAAACGCTGTCTCCGGATAAGGTGGGGCCGGGGTCTATGCCCGACCCTGAACTGGGGTCCGGGCTAGTCCCTTAAACCCGGAGGTACTGTTTTTAAAGGTTTCAGAGGTCCAGGCCGCCACGTAACCCTGTCTCCTGTAGATCCCTGACCACTGAATCTAGTCCTGAGAAGGACCCCGATTACCACCACAGGGAAGGGGGGAGGTAACAGTTTCACACAGTCAAATACAAAAGAGACAGGAACCCCGGGGGAAAAAAACACTGCCCCCCAATACAAAACTTCCACTACAGAGGAACACAAAAGGTTAAGAAGATAAACAATAAGCAGGAGAGGGGAAAAAACCCCAAAAAGGGACCTTAGCTTTAAATCTTCTCAGAAACGAACCGCTCTGCTGGTCTGAATGAAGCTTTCAAACCGGGGAACTTTTCCCCCCGCAGACCAGCAGGTATATGAAGGAAGGGTAATTAACAAAACATCAATCGCAGCTGGGGGGAGGCTGGTCTGTCCAGCATCGAGGGGAGAAAAAAATTAAATCCCTCAGTGCTGAAAAACACCCAGCCCCCAGAAACTCAGCTGTGCGAAGTCAGGGGGTGCAATCGCGACGAACCCGCCGCGACACACCCGTGACAGATATACAGTTGCAAAACTGCTTCACAGCAAGATAGAAGTTCCAGAGAAACTTTTAAATATATCAAATGAGGGATAAAATAAATTTGGAAGAATGCCAAAGATTCACGGGCAGAAAAGGGGGCGAAAATACGCAATGAGCTAGACATTTAAAGAAAAAGGAATTTCCCATTTCGACCCCTGTCCCCTACCCAACCCCCAAAACAAAATGGTTTTTGGGGGAAAAAAGGGGAACCCCAACACTCTGTAAAAGTGCAAAAAGTATGTTATTTGAGAAAATCGCCTACAACATTTTGGGGTAGGCTTTCCCTAAAAAGCTTGCTTTCTTCAAAAGACCCCCGGTAAAGCTACAGAGAAAACCCATTTGGCAATGGAACAGAAAAAACCCCAAAAAACTGAAAAATAAAAATTTTTGGGAAAAGTAAAGCTTTTAAAAAATTTTCCTAAAGAAAACAAAAAAAAGGGGAACCCACTCTAAAAAAAGGTATCCTGGTAGGCTAAAAAAAAAACCCCCAGAAGGTTTATTTTTCCTACCCCCAAAACAAAAAAGGGTCACAATCAGAGAGTAGTAAAAGATGAAATTTTTGTAAAACCCAAGTTTTGGACATCACCCCGTAGTCCAGCTAAATCCAATTACAAGACAAAACAAGGCGAATGTAGAAGTCTGGCTGGATTCAAAAACCACTAAAGGAACAACAGAAAAATAGAAGAAAAACAAAAGATCGCAAGATCAAACAAAGCTATACCAAAAACGTCATCCCAACTTTTCAAGACTCCCTGAAAAAAAGGGGGCCGCAGTCGGGAAAAAAAAAGGACTACCTATCCATGAAGAACAAAGTGGTTGATCCCCGTAATGAGGAAATCAAGTGGGTTTCATAACCCCAAATTTGGAAATACCAACCCCCAAAGGGAAAAAGGGGGAAAAAAAAGTGAAAGGGGGGTCTTTAAAACCAAAATACTCTAAAGGTAGATTTCCCTTTTTTTAAAAGAAAGGGGTTGGTCGAAAAAGGGGAAAATTTTCCAAAGAAATGGGGAAGATTCGATGCTACTTTTGCCCCCTCGCTAAAAAAGACACGCTCAACTTTATTTTCACCGTTTAAATATATGGACGATTCAGTAAACTTTTTTTAAAAAAGAACAACACTCTATACAACAATAATTACAAATCACATGTAAATTAGAAAAGATTTACCAAACCCCAATTTCCTTTTAAACCCGGGTTAATCTGGGGGCTTTACACTGTCCAGGAAAAAGGAGGACCGGGGAAAACCCGACCCAAAAGGGGGGTTCCTAACTAAACCCTCCCCTTTTGGGGTACTGAAAGGGTTCAGGGGCCCAAAATCCCCCGCCTAACCCTTTTCCCCCCATCAGCCCCCCCGAACCCGAAAACATCCAAAAAAGGATTTGTTTTCCCCCAAAAAAGGGTTTGGGGCTGATCTCTCCCTAAAAACACAGATTAGACTTTTAAAAACAGACTGGAAAAACACAGATTTTCATACACACTAAAACAGAAGGAAAAAAAAGTTTGGATTTTAAAAATCAAAAACAAGGTGGTTAAAAAAAAAACAAAGGGGGGCTCTTAATTTAAAAGTTTTACGATACAACCCCTATCGGGCCCTGCATGAAAATTTAAAACTGGCAACTCCCAACACAGAAAACCCCGAGATTTAAAGGAAACCAATAAACCAAAAAAATTTTGAGGGGAGAAAACTGCCCCCCGTCCAAACTGGCACGACAAAATTAACTCCCAACTGCCAAACCAAAGAAACAGAACTCAGGTGAGAAGTCAAAAAGGCAACCCGCGACATCTTCGGGCGGGGCACAAATGACAGTCCCCCCCTTCAAAGGGGGGCCCCCGACCCCCGGGGGCCCGGGTTTTCCCGGGGGATTTTTGGGGAAAATTCGCCCAAACTTTCTGCTTAAGTCAGACGCGGGAAAACCCACGTCCTCCCCTTTGGGGCCCAAAACCCCTTTCCCAAATTTCCCCAAGAAAGAAGGGACCGGCGTTCCCCCCTGAGTCAATGATTTTGACACTTGAAACTCCAAGTTACCATTGCCCCCCATGGAGGAGGGGAGAGGTGTTTGGGGAAAAGAGGTGCCACGTCCTCTTAATAAGCTTTGGAAAAAATTATAATTTTAAAGGGGGAGGGAGGTCCCCCAAAGAAATGCCACAGGATAATTATGGAACTATCCGACGGGGGCCCGATGAATCTGGGGGCCCCGCTTTTCCCGGGGGGAACTTTAAGTTTTATTTTCCTGGGAACAAAACCTACCCCCAAAGTTCAATTTTAAAAATTTGGGGGGAAAATCTCCCCCTATCAGCCAACTTTTTTAAAAAATTTCCCCTAGCATCCCATTATTCAATACACCCCCACACGAAGCAAGTGACGACGAGAAAAACCCCTCCTCAGGGGAAACCCCCCCAAAGGGGCCCCCCCCCCCGAAATTTCAAAAAGGGGATGAAAACCCCAAAGCCCCAAAAAAAAGGGGGCTTAAACCCGGGGCTCGCTCCCCCCGGGTTTAAGAGCGAACTCTGCCAGAGGCAAGAAAAAAGACCCCTCCTCCTGGTTCTCCCAGACAAAACACCGAAGATAATCCTAAGCTTTGATTCGACGCTCTGTCTGCCCTTGGTTTGCGGATGAAAAACCGGGAAAAAGACAATGCATCCCCCCCGGGAAAAAAAATGCCCTCCAAAATTGGGCACCCAAATGAGACCCCCCATCGACACCACACCAAAAAGGGGGCCCATAAATCTCACAATTTTTCCCCCAAAAAAAAAACCCCCCCCAAAAGTTTAGCATTGGGAGGGCAGGAAAAGAAGAAATGTGCCATCTTTGAACCTGTCAACCAACCATTTGACAGTCCCCCCTTGGGTTGGGGGAGGTCCCTGTAAGTCCATAGAAAAAAGGGGTCCTGGGGCCTCCGGAAGTTTCAAGGGGAAAAAGGGGGGCCCCCCCACGGGGGTATAGGGGTCTTTGAGCGAGCACACACCCCACATGACGCGACAAAAGTTTAAAAAACCCCTTTTTTTTAAAGTTGGCCCCAAAAAACCCCCGGGGAAAAAGGGGGTCAAAAGCCTTCTCCCTGGAAACCCGCAAAGCAAATTATGATGTGCCCCCCAAAAACCTTTTTTTTCAATGATTTTTGGGGGGAAAACCTCTCCCTGGGGTCCTGCAGGGGGGTCCCCCCGAGCCTCTAAACAAAAACCCCCCCCTCAAGCCAAACATACACCGACACTAAAAACCCCCTCCCGAAGGATGGGGGAACGGGTCAAAACCATTTTCCCCCGGGCCCCGGGGGAAAAAACCCGGGCAAGGGTCCGCCTTAACATTTTTTAGATCCAGGGGGGAAATGAAAAAAAAAATTAAAAACCCGGTAAAAAACAAAGACCCCCCCGGTTGTCCTGGAATTTTCCCCACCTTCAGATTCCAAATACCCCAGGTTTTTTTGATCATAAAAAGGTGACCGGGGAAAGCCTCCTCCAAAAAAATGACGCCATTTTTCAAAGCCCCTTTGGCCAAAAAAACCCTATTGCCGAATCAAAAACCTTTCGGGGGACGACAATTTTTTTTGAAAAAAAAAGCGCCGGATGCCAAATTTCCAGGGGGCGGACCCTGGGGCAATAAATTTCCCCCCCCCCCTACGTCAGACCCCCGTCCCCCCTCCCCAAAAGAAGGGTGTGAAACATTGGTTGGGTGAGAAGGGGGCCCAACAAAAATTTTTTCAAAGAGGAAAAAATTTTTGGGGGCTTTTTCCGACCATTTAGAAAAAAAAGCCCTTTTTTGTCCGCATGGGGTTTGACAAAGTGAGAAATTTTTAAAAAAATTTCCCCGGGGGGGGTACAAACCCCCAAAAAAGCTGCAGAGCCTTTAAAAACCCCCGGGGTGATCCCCCCAACACTGCTTACCCTTTTTTTGGGGGGTCGGAAACCCCGGAAAGGTGGGCAAAGAAACCCAAAAAATGAAGTTCCGACGGCGAATACACACTTTTCCCTTTGGGGTATTTTTTTTTGTCTCGCAAGATCTGCAAACCGTCCCCACATGCTCCCGGTGGACACAAAATTGGTGAGAAATTAAAATGTCATCCAAATATAGACCAAAAAC
>JARQOD010004234.1:0-56748 GCA_033576555.1 Oophaga sylvatica | reverse complement strand
ACTGTGAGCATCATTTGACATGTGTGATAGCTAGTGTTGAGCATTCCGATACCGAAAGTATCGGGTATCGGCCGATATTCGCGGTATTGGAATTCCGATACTGAGTTCCGATACTTTTGCCATATCGTATACCGGAATCGGAAGTTCCCATAATGCTATGAGAGGCAGTGTCATTTTCTTCAGCCAATGAGGAATCCTAAGAAGTCTGGGCACATCCTGTAATGCTGCGGTCATGTTAACTAATGGCATGGCTGTGATTGGCTGCTGAAATGATGTCAGAATGCACTATAAAAGGCGCCGCCACCATTTTAGTTTCACTCTGCTGTGAATTCAGTTAGGGACAGAACGCTGCTCTTCTGACTGTGAGGGACAGTTAGAGATTGCGATTTTGTGAATTGTTCTGTAGGCAGGCTATTTTACAAACCGCTGTGTAAAGCTTCCTTTTGCCTTGCAGTGCTGTTTTCACAGCACTCTGCAAGGTCTGTGTGTGAGTGCAGGTGACGCTGCAGTTTGGTCTGCATCCACAGCTGGTTGTAGTCAGCTGCACGTGTCACTGCCTCATCCTTTTTTTTTGTTTTTGTAATTGGTGCTGCTCCATTCAATTTCAATTAACTCTCATCTATTAGTGTGCCGCGCTTCCATCCGTATCCAATACATTGGTTGCAAACACTATAGAAGTACATAGCGGAGCCTTTCAGAGCTAGTGAACAGTTTTGTGCAGCGTTCATGGCTGTCTGTGAGGTGTCTGTGAGTGCAGCTCACGCTGAAGTTAGTTCTGCATCCACTGCTGGTTGTAGTCTGCTAAGCGTGTGTCACTCTTATCCTTTTTTTTTTTTTTGGAATTGGTGCTGCTCCATTCAATTTCAATTAACTCTCATCTATTAGTGTGATGCGCTTCCATCCGTATCCAATACATTGGTTGCAAACACTATAGAAGTACATAGCGGAGCCTTTCAGAGCTACTGAACAGTTGTCTGCAGTGTTCATGGCTGTCTGTGAGGTGTCTGTGAGTGCAGCTCACGCTGAAGTTAGTTCTGCATCCACTGCTGGTTGTAGTCTGCTAAGCGTGTGTCACTGTCTCATCCTTTTTTTTTTAATTGGTGCTGCTCCATTCAATTTCAATTAACTCTCATCTATTAGTGTGACGTGCTTCCATCCGTATCCAATACATTGGTTGCAAACACTATAGAAGTACATAGCGGAGTGTTGTGAGTGGGCTTGGGATGAGTTCTGAGCAGAGGCTCCCTCTGGTGGTTACAAGCGGTGCTGGTCTGTCCAGTGAAGATTGTGAAGATTGTGAGGATTGGGAATCAGGTGTTACTGACTGGTCTTATATAAGGGAGTCACCTTCCCATCAGGGTTGCCGGTGATCAATTGTTCTGGTCTCTATCTTTGATTCCTGTTTCCCTTGTAGCCTGCTGTGTCGTGTCTGCATCTCCTGCTAACAGATAAGACATTTTCTTCTTTTTGTTTTTGTGCTTGA
Source organism: Oophaga sylvatica (assembly GCA_033576555.1). Classification (NCBI taxonomy): domain Eukaryota; kingdom Metazoa; phylum Chordata; class Amphibia; order Anura; family Dendrobatidae; genus Oophaga; species Oophaga sylvatica. Next base: position 55,265 of record JARQOD010004234.1, on the reverse strand, counting down.
TTTTTGCATTTTGTCCTGCACTTCTGTGGGGGCCTTCAGGGTCCCCTCCGGGGGCTTTTGCCCTCTCAGTTTAGTTCAGCCACTGATGTTTGTACTTTTGCTTTTTCCAGTTTTTTCAGTGGCTGCTGTTTTGATTTTGTTACACCAGAGAACTAATTTAGGTGGTAGAGGTCGTGTGATCTCAGGTGTTTTTGAAATTAGTAGAGTTGGTGCTTTTCAGGGTTTTCTGGGATTGCAGTAAGTACCCTTACTATCCTTTTCTATTTAGTTAGTTTGGGCCCCAACGTTTGCTCATACTATTTTCCTTCTGTGTCAGTATTTCTTCTTGTCTAACCGCCATTACATGTTTGGGGGCTTTCTATTATCTTTGGGGTTCTGCTCCGGGGCAGATAGCTTTCCTATATCTATCTTTAGGTGTAGTTAGTTTCTCAGGCTGTGACGAGGCGTCTAGGACCAACGTAGGAACGCTCCACGGCTGCCTCTAGTTGTTGTGGTTAGTCAGGGTACTGCAATCTCATAGATTCCAACTGCTCTGGTGTATTGCCTTTTTTGCCTGCACTCCTCAGCTACTGAAACATAACAGTATCACCGGCCCAAAATTTAAAATTGTATGGTACTCACAGAAGGGAAAAAATTTGTGAAAGAAAAAAACGGTTGTCAGAGTTGTCAGAGATATTTTTCTGTTTGTTGCATTTTTTTTTTCCCTCTGTATCTCTGGGTGCTGGAGAGGATTTTTTCTCTCAATGGAGTTTGCACAGTTGTCTGGCCGTGTGGATCAGCTTGCTACTGAGGTTCGGAGTATTGCTACCTATCTTGCTAGGTTGCCTGTTGTGGAACCTAGGATTCCCATGCCAGATTTGTTTTTAGGGGATCGAGCTAAGTTTCAGAATTTCAAAAATAATTGTAAATTGTTTTTTGCCTTAAAATCTAAGTCCTCAGGGAACGCAGCGCAGCAGGTTCAAATTGTCATCTCTCTCCTGCGCGGCGATCCTCAGGATTGGGCTTTTTCCCTGACACCTGGGGATCCTGTTTTGAGTGATGTTGATGCATTTTTTCAGGCTTTGGGGTTATTGTACGATGAGCCTAATGTCACTGATCAAGCTGAAAAAGCCTTGTTGGCATTAAATCAGGGGCTTGATGACGCTGAGTTATACTGTCAGAGATTCCGTAGGTGGGCAGTCCTGACCAAGTGGAATGACGACGCTTTGGCGGCCCTTTTTCGGAAGGGTCTGTCAGATAATGTAAAGGATGTTATGGTGGGATTCCCTGTCCCCTCTGGTCTCAATGATTCTATGTCATTAGCGATTCAAATTGACAGACGTTTGCGTGAGCGGAGAAGTATGCGTGGAATAGTGTTGCCTTGTGAACCTGCTTCTGAATCCATGCAGTGTGATAGAGTGGTGTCTGGGGCACAGCGTCATGAGTTTCGAAAGCGCAATGGGTTGTGTTTCTACTGTGGTGATGCCTCTCATGCTATTTCAGTCTGCCCTAAGCGGGAAGACGTTTTGCACGCTCAGTTGTCTTGGGTAGTGTTCAGACTAAGTTTTTATTAACTGTCACTCTGATATGCTCTCTGTCCTCATTTTCTGCTCAGGCTTTCGTTGATTCTGGAGCAGCTATTAACCTGATGGATTATGATTTTGCTAAACGTTGTGGGTTTCCCATGATACCCCTACAGAAATCTATTCCCCTACTGGGGATCGATTCTACCCCTTTGGCTGAGAATAAACCTCAGTTCTCTACTCAGGTGATAATAAGGGTTGAACCTGATCATCAAGAGTGCTGCAAATTTTTGGTTCTGTATAATCTGCATGATATTATCGTACTGGGTTTCCCTTGGTTACAGTCTCATAATCCTGTTTTGGATTGGAAATCTGTGTCTGTAACCAGTTGGGGCTGCCAATGTGTTAATACCAACACTCCTGTTTTTTCTTCCTCCCCCAGGCTCAGGATGTTCCTGACTTTTTGATTGATTTTTCTGATGTATTTAGCGAAAGTAAATCTGCATCCTTGCCTCCCATAGGAGCTATGACTGCGCTATTGAATTAGTGCCTGGTAGTAAATTCCCTAAAGGTCGCCTTTTTAACTTGTCTGTACCTGAACATGACGCTATGCGGTCTTATATCAAGGAGTCATTGGAGAAGGGTCATATCAGACCATCCTCTTCACCCTTAGGTGCCGGTTTTTTCTTTGTGGCCAAAAAGGATGGTTCATTAAGGCCGTGTATTGATTATCGTCTTTTGAACAATATTACTGTGAAATATCAATACCCGTTACCCTTGATTTCTGACCTGTTTTCCAGGGTGAAAAACGCTACTTGGTTTACCAAGCTTGACCTCAGGGGGGCATATAACCTTATTCGCATTAAGCACGGGGATGAATGGAAGACGGCATTCAATACCCCGGAGGGGCATTTTGAGTACCTTGTGATGCCCTTTGGGCTCACTAATGCTCCTTCTGTCTTCCAGTCCTTCATGAATGACATTTTCAGGGATTTTGTGGATAAATTTCTGATTGTTTATTTGGATGATATCTTGATTTTTTTCTAATGACTGGGACTCTCATGTGAAACATGTTCGAACTGTATTCCAGATTTTGAGAGAGAATGCTCTGTATGTGAAGGGATCAAAGTGTCTTTTTGGCGTACAGAGGATCTCATTTCTGGGATTCATTTTGTCCCCATCTGTTATTGAAATGGACCCGGTCAAGGTTCAGGCCATCTGTGATTGGGTCCAACCTACTTCATTAAAGGCTCTTCAAAGATTTTTGGGTTTTGCCAATTTTTATCGTAAATTTATTGGTAATTTCTCGGTTATTGTTAAACCATTAACTGATTTGACCAAAAAGGGTTCTGATGTGGTGAATTGGCCTCCTGAGGCAGTCTCTGCATTTCAGGAACTTAAGCAGAGATTCACTTCTGCTCCTGTTCTACGGCAGCCTGATGTTTCTCTGCCATTTCAGGTGGAGGTTGATGCCTCTGAAATTGGGGCAGGTGCCGTTTTGTCCCAAAAAGATCTAGAGACCTCTAAAAGTAACCCTTGTGCCTTTTTCTCTCGAAAATTTTCTCCTACTGAATGTAATTATGACGTGGGTAATCGGGAGTTATTGGCCATGAAGTGGGCTTTTGAAGAGTGGAGACATTGGCTGGAGGGAGCCAAACATCAGGTGGTGGTCCTTACTGACCATAAGAATCTGGTTTATCTGGAATCTGCCAAGCGACTCAATCCTAGACAGGCCAGGTGGGCCTTGTTTTTCACACGTTTTAATTTTGTGGTTTCCTTTCTTCCTGGCACTAAGAATGTTAAGGCGGATGCCCTCTCGAGGAGCTTCCTTGCGGACTCTCCTGAGTTATCTGATCCTTCTGTTATTTTGAAAGAGGGTGTAGTTCTTTCCGCCATCTCACCTAATTTGAGACTTGCTCTGGAGGGGTGTCAGGAGGATAGGCCCGAGCGCTGCCCTGTTGGAAAATTGTTTGTCCCGGACCAGTGGAAAAAGAGTGTGATGTCTGAGATTCATTGTTCCGCGTTGGCTGGGCATCCCGGAATTTTTGGTACCAGAGACTTGGTTGGTCGGTCCTTTTGGTGGCCTACCTTGACTCGTGATGTCAGGGAATTTGTGCAGTCCTGCGGGACTTGCTCTCGCTCCAAGCCTTGCTCTCGCTCTGGTGGTTTGTTGATGCCATTGCCTGTGCCCAAGAGACCATGGACCCATATCTCTATGGATTTCATTTCCGACCTTCCTGTTTCTCAGAGAATGACCGCCATCTGGGTGATTTGTGATAGGTTTTCCAAGATGATACATCTTGTGCCATTACCTAAGTTGACTTCCTCCTCTGAATTGGTGCCGTTGTTCCTTCAGCACGTGGTTCGTTTACACGGCATTCCTGAGAACATAGTGTCTGACAGAGGAGTCCAGTTTGTTTCCAGATTTTGGAGGACTTTTTGTTCTAAACTGGGTGTTCAATTGTCTTTCTCCTCGGCATTTCATCCTCAGACCAATGGTCAAACTGAGAGAACAAACCAGACATTGGAGACTTATCTAAGATGCTTTGTGTCTGCTGATCAGGATGACTGGGTCTCTTTTTTGCCTTTGGCTGAGTTTGCTCTTAATAATAGGGCTAGCTCTGCCACTTTGATGTCTCCGTTTTTCTGTAATTCTGGGTTTCACCCTCGATTTTCTTCAGGACAGACGGAGGCTTCTGTCTGTCCAGGTGTTGACTCTGTTGTGGAGCGTATGCAACAGATTTGGGACCAGGTAGTGGAGAGGTTGTCCCTCTCTCAGGAGAGGGCCCAGCGGTTTGCTAACCGGCATAGGACTGATGGTCCTCGGTTTAAAGTAGGGGACTTGGTCTGGTTGTCCTCAAAAAATATTCCTATGAGAGTAGCATCTCCTAAATTTAAGCCTAGGTTCATTGGACCTTATAAGATCATGGAGATTCTTAATCCTGTTTCTTTTCGTTTGCTTCTTCCAGGGACATTTAAGATCCATAACGTGTTCCACAAGTCCTTGTTGAAGAGGTTTGTTGAGCCAGTGGTTCCTGCTGCTGTGCCTCCTGACCCTGTTTTGGTTGAGGGCAATCTGGAGTATGTGGTTGAGAAAATATTAGATTCTCGTTTTTCTAGACGGAAACTCCAGTATTTGGTTAAGTGGAGAGGTTATGGTCAGGAAGACAATTCTTGGGTGTTTGCTTCGGACATCCATGCTAGGAGACTCATCCGTGCGTACCATAGAACTTATCCTGACCGACCTGGTTGCTCAAATGAGGGTTCGGTGACCCCTCCTCAAGGGGGGGGTACTGTTGTGAGTGGGCTTGGGATGAGTTCTGAGCAGAGGCTCCCTCTGGTGGTTACAAGCGGTGCTGGTCTGTCCAGTGAAGATTGTGAAGATTGTGAGGATTGGGAATCAGGTGTTACTGACTGGTCTTATATAAGGGAGTCACCTTCCCATCAGGGTTGCCGGTGATCAATTGTTCTGGTCTCTATCTTTGATTCCTGTTTCCCTTGTAGCCTGCTGTGTCGTGTCTGCATCTCCTGCTAACAGATAAGACATTTTCTTCTTTTTGTTTTTGTGCTTGATTTTTGCATTTTGTCCTGCACTTCTGTGGGGGCCTTCAGGGTCCCCTCCGGGGGCTTTTGCCCTCTCAGTTTAGTTCAGCCACTGATGTTTGTACTTTTGCTTTTTCCAGTTTTTTCAGTGGCTGCTGTTTTGATTTTGTTACACCAGAGAACTAATTTAGGTGGTAGAGGTCGTGTGATCTCAGGTGTTTTTGAAATTAGTAGAGTTGGTGCTTTTCAGGGTTTTCTGGGATTGCAGTAAGTACCCTTCCTATCCTTTTCTATTTAGTTAGTTTGGGCCCCAACGTTTGCTCATACTATTTTCCTTCTGTGTCAGTATTTCTTCTTGTCTAACCGCCATTACATGTTTGGGGGCTTTCTATTATCTTTGGGGTTCTGCTCCGGGGCAGATAGCTTTCCTATATCTATCTTTAGGTGTAGTTAGTTTCTCAGGCTGTGACGAGGCGTCTAGGACCAACGTAGGAACGCTCCACGGCTGCCTCTAGTTGTTGTGGTTAGTCAGGGTACTGCAATCTCATAGATTCCAACTGCTCTGGTGTATTGCCTTGTTTGCCTGCACTCCTCAGCTACCGAAACATAACAGCGGAGCCTTTCAGAGCTAGTGAACAGTTGTGTGCAGTGTTCATGGCTGTCTGTGAGGTCTCTTTGTGAGTGCAGTTCACGCTGAAGTTAGTTCTGCATCAACTGCTTGTTGTAGTCTGCTAAGTGTGTGTCACTGCCTCATCCTTTGTTTTTGTTTTTGTAATTGTTGCTGCTCCATTCAATTTCAATTAACTCTCATCTATTAGTGTGACACGCTTCCATCCGTATCCAATACATTGGTTGCAAACACTATAGAAGTACATAGCGGAGCCTTTCGGCTGGTTTGCGGCCTGCAGGACCAGACAGATTAGTATTACCCTATTTTTTGTAGCCTTATCTATTGCATTCTAGTTTCCTACATTGTAATAGCTACAAAAAGTTTGTGAGTGATACTATCGATTGTACATCTTTTGTCTCAATCACAACCTTTGTTTTTTTGTTGAAAAACACAAAAAAGTTAATAAAGTTCACCAAACACTACACTTGACACTTGCTAGGCCACATTAGCTGATATTAAAGTGTAGTCCACACTTAATAAACTTAGTGTTTCTTATACCTGTTAGCAGCTGTTCAGGAATAAGCACACTAAGGCCTTAGTACTTTTCTGCCTATCTTTATCAATCTACCAAGATGAAGAAGGCAGGGAGTAAGGCACGTGGGCATGGAGTTTCAGCAGGGAGAGGACGTGGGGATTCTGTGCCTGCTGCGGCCACCAGTGACACAGCATCCACCAGTTTTCCCCGTGAGCGGTCCTTTATGCGCAATTTTGTAGGAGCTCGGCGTACCCCCCCTGCTGCGGGAAGAACAAATTGAAGCCATTGTCGGTTGGATGGCAGCTAACGCATCGACTTCAATTGCTTCCACCTCCTCTCAGGACCAGAACACTGAAGAGAAACCATCTGTCTCTTCACCACGTGCAAAATTGCCGAGGCAGTAGGAGAGCTCTGTACAGGAGCCAGCTCAGTCTCTACTTCTGTTCTCTGAATCTGTTGGCTTGGAAAGAGGGGGCCAGCCAAGCAGCATTCTAGAATGTGAAGAAGAGGGAGTATGCAGTGATGCGCAACTGCTTTGTCTCTCTGAATCTGAAGAGGCGGGTGAGCCAGTGCCGATGGTCAGCACACCGCAGAACGCATCTGATGATGATGAGACTCAGGTGCCAGTTTCTGTTGTGCATGGTGCTGGCCAGACAACCCAACAGCAGCAGGTATTTGAAGAGGGTAGTGGAGATGATGAGGTCCTTGACCCATCATGGCGTGAGGAACAGGAAGGTGGTGGGAGCAGCTCTGAGGAAGAGATTCCCCCAACGGTCCAAACAGGAGGGAGAGGTAGGCTGCAGACTCGGTTGCCTGCAGCCTCCACTTTGGCACTTGTTCGGAGCAGTTCTCTTCCAAAAGCCAAAACGGGCGCTCCCAGGACTTGCAGTGCGTGGTCCTTTTTTGACACAGTTGCAGATGACATTTGCTATGTCAAATGCAAGCTGTGTAATCAAAAAGTCAAAAGAGGTAAAAGTGTCAGCAACCTCAATACCACTAATATGTGGAAACATGTGCGGACCAAGCATGTGGTGGAGTTACAAAGACACACTGGAGACGTAGGCCAACCTACAGCAGCACCTACATCTTCAGCTCGTGTTGGAGCCTCTTCCTCCAGCTCACACACAGCTGTTTCGGCTTCCTCACAGGATCGCCATGGAAGAACCTCTGTCACTTGTATACAGAGACCCAGTGTAATTCCACCCACAGCACCAAGTTCCCTGTCATCCTCACACTCCCAGGCCACTGTAAAGCCATCGGTAGCACAGGCATGGGAGAAAAGGCGGCCCTACTCGGCAAACCATCCCCGAGCACAGGCTCTGAATGCTGGCATTGCAAAACTCCTGTCCCTTGAAATGCTGTCATTCAGGCTGGTGGAGACTGACACATTCCGTAACTTCATGGCATTGGCAGTCCCACAATACAACGTGCCCAGCCGCTTTTATTTCAGCAGGCTAGCAGTCCCTGCCCTGCAAAAGCATGTGGAGGGAAAAATTAAACATGCGCTACTAAACGCCGTCAGTAGCAAGGTCCACCTGACCACCGATGCGTGGACCAGTACCCATGGACAGGGACGATACCTTTCCCTCACTGCCCATTGGGTCAATGTTGTGGAGCCAGGTACAGATCTTGCGAGTGGCGCTGTACGTGCTCTGCCAACTCCAAGGATTGCAGGAATCCAGTCTGTACACATTGACTCCTACTCCAGTTCCTCAGAATCATCGCTGCAGGAGCCGTCACGGTCTACCTCAACATGGACCCGTGAACGCTTACCTGTTACGACCGATATGAGCACAGCCGAGGCCAAACGTCAACAGGCCGTCCTGAAATTAATTTCTATGGGGAATCGAAGCCACACAGCGCAGGAGCTCTGGAATGCCATAAAGCAGGAGAGCGACGTGTGGTTTGTGCCAGCGAATCTCCAGCCAGGCTTGGTAGTGTGTGACAATGGCCGAAATTTGGTGGCAGCTCTGGGCCTAGGCAACCTCACTCACATACCATGTCTGGCACATGTGCTCAACTTGGTCGTGCAGAGTTTTTTGAGGGACTATCCGGATCTTGATGCACTGCTGCACAAGGTCCGCCTAGAGTGCGCTCACTTGCGGTGTTCCAGCATGGCCAGATCGCGCATTGCAGCTCTGCAAGGCCGATTCCACCTTCCGGAACATCGCATCATATGTGACCTACCCACCAGGTGGAATTCCAAGTTACATATTTTGGAGCGGTTGTGTGAGCAGCAGGCAGCAGTAATGGAGTACCAGCTGCATCAGGCGCAATCAACTCGCAATTTGCGCCGTTCACACTTCACCACCACTGAGTGGGCCTCTTTGAAGGACATCTGCCACGTTTTGCGTGTGTTTGATGACTCAATGCGGATGGCGAGTGCAGATGATGCACTAGTCAGCATGACTGTCCCCCTTATCTGCCTGCTTCAAAAAACACTGCAAGCACTAAGGGATGAGGTTTTGGAAGAGGTGGAGGATGAGGAGTCACAAATTCCATCACCTTCTGGACAGTCAGCGCAACATGGTTCCTCACAAAGTCCTAGGCAGGGGACACTTTGTGAAGAGCATGAGGAGGAGTGTTATGTTTCGGTAACTGAGGAGAAATGGCAAATAATAGCAACAGCGGTAATACACCAGAGAGGCTGGAACCTATTGGATTGCAGTAACCTGAACTAACCACACAACTAGAAGTAGCCATGGAGCGTTCCTACGGTGATCCTAGACGCCTCGTCACAGCCTGAGAGATAACTACACCTAAAGGCAGAAAGATGAAAGCTATCTGCCCCGGAGCAGATCCCCCAAAGAAAATAGGAAGCCCCCAAACATGTAATGGCGGTTACACAAGAAGAAAGAACGGACACAGACAGAAAATAGAATGAGCAAACGCTGGGGCCCAATCTGTCTAGACAGAAAAGTAAAAGAAAAAACAACTCTGAAAATAAAAAATCTAAAATATATATAAAAACATGTGACAAGAAAGTATATGATTAAAATAATCTTTATTAATATGCAAAAAAATCACAAAAATAGAATAAAAATACTGCCAACTAGAAGTATATAGCCACAAAAGATAATATAAGTGCCAAATTATGAACCATCATTAATATATTTCAGGGCACATACATAATACTCTCAAATAAAACCAGTGTAAATATAATTAATTATATATATATATATATACATAAACAATGTGAAAAGATACATATGTGAACAATAGTGATTAGGAAAGATGTGTATCTTCGTACATCCTTCATCAGGGGGTGAAGGAAAACTCCGAAACGTGTGTTGGGGAAGCGCCAAGCCACTTTGCCATTTAAACAGGTATTATTTAAAATTCTTGTTGTGCCTTGCAGCTCTTATTTATGGGCCATTTTCTTACATAGATAGGGACTATCTAGATACTCTCCTTTGTATTTATTTTGCACTTTTATACTTTATATGGTTAATCACCTTTGCATTTTTTTGCACTTTATATGATTAATCACTATTGTTCACATATGTATCTTTTCACATTGTTTATGTATATATATATATATAATTAATTATATTTACACTGGTTTTATTTGAGAGTATTATGTATGTGCCCTGAAATATATTAATGATGGTTCATAATTTGGCACTTATATTATCTTTTGTGGCTATATACTTCTAGTTGGCAGTATTTTTATTCTATTTTTGTGATTTTTTTGCATATTAATAAAGATTATTTTAATCATACTTTCTTGTCACATGTTTTTATATATATTTTAGATTTTTTATTTCCAGAGTTGTTTTTCTTTTTATTGTTCCCGAATGGTCTGCCATTCTATGTTGGTAGTGATATTGTGATATTTTAATCACTTATTGTCCTTGGTTACTATCTAATTAACTAGACAGAAAAGTACAGGAAAGAATTCTGACAGCAATCCAAAAAAAACCCCTAACAAAAATACCAACACTTCTGATTGCCAAAAACTGAGATCACCGACCCTCACCTGCGCAACCAGGCCGATCAGGATGGGCTCGATGATAGGCACGGATAAGTCTCCCAGCATGAATGTCCGAAGCAAACACCCAAGAATTGTCCTCCTGACCATAATCTCTCCACTTAACCAAATATTGGAGTTTCCGTCTAGCAAAACGAGAATCCAATATCTTCTCAACCACATACTCCAAATTGCCCTCAACCAAAACAGGGTCGGGAGGGCAGCCATAGGAACCACTAGTTCGACAAACCTCTTCAATAAGGACTTGTGGAACACGTTATGGATCTTAAATGTCCCTGGAAGAAGCAAACGTAAGGAAACCGGATAATAATTTCCATGATCTTATAAGGTCCAATGAACCTTGGCTTAAATTTTGGAGATGCAACCTTCATAGGGATATTCCTTGAGGACAACCAAACCAAGTCCCCCACTTCAAAACGAGGACCATCAGTCCTATGCCGGTTGGCAAACCGCTGGGCCTTCTCCTGAGAGAGAGACAACCTCTCCACCACCTGGTCCTAAATCTGCTCCATACGCTGCACAATAGTCAACCCCCGGACAGACAGAAGCCTCCGCCTGTCCTGAAGAAAATGGAGGGTGAAACCCGGAATTGCAGAAAAATGGAGACATCAAGGTGGCAGAGCTAGCTCTATTATTAAGAGCAAACTCAGCCAAAGGCAAAAAAGAATATAATACAGAAAAAGACTAAGCACTCATCTTATGATATGAAGAAAATATTTGATAGTAGTGTATCCAAAACGTTTCGGTCAATGAGACCTTCTTCAGTAACTACATAAATGAAATAACATGTTATTCACACATTAAAGGTATGGACTATAACATGGTAGTCCAAAGTGTATAACGTAACATATGATATAATCACAAAAAAAGTATATACATGAGTACGGAATAAGTCAAAAATAAAATAATATAATAAGGGTCAGTTATAGAATCACTAAGTGCAGTGAGTCCCTGCACAGTAACCATCGCCAATCCCAGAGAAAATCCAGGTGAGATATAAGGAGATATATGAGGAAAAGAATATAGAGTACCGTACCTTCACTATATGATCTTAAACAGACTCCTTAAAGAATATGCCCATAAATAGTACATATGAACCTAAGAAAGATCCATCATACAAATGTCGAACATTTGATTTGGACATGGACCTACAAAGGTTCTACCGTCATATAAGACTTAAAGCTTACTATTCCTCTAAGCCTGCCATTTCAGAACCCCCACTCCCCCCAACCCTAAACTACTTTCGGCGCAAAGTCTGGGTCTCGAATAAAAGTTATTTTCGTCCTCCCCAAGCCTCACATGCTGTAGAAACATTTATTGGTTTCATTCATGACACCTTCCAAACACTGAGACACGACATTGAAAAGGGAAAACTCTTCCATCCCTCTAATCTATCTATAGAGGAAAGGAAGGCTATTGCATCCCTACAGAATGATAGTTCCATTGTCATTAAACCAGCTGACAAGGGAGGCGCCCTTGTAGTGATGGACAAATCACTATACACAACAGAGATCAGATGTCAGCTGAACGACACATCAATCTATCAACCCTTGTCCCAAAATCCTACTCGTGACATTAGTCACAAGATTGATAAAATTCGACAAAAATATTCCACCATAGGAGTGTTGGATCAAAAGACTTGCGATTTCTTGAGTAACAAAAATCCCAATATACCAGTCTTTTACATCCTACCCAAGGTTCACAAAAACCTTGATAAACCCCCGGGAGACCAATAGTAGCCTCCACTAACTCCATTTTGTCACCTATAGCCATTTATCTAGAGAAAATCCTTACTCCACTCATACAACAAACCAAATCGTTCATTTTAGATACAGGGGCCTTTCTTAAATTGATCCAACAACTAGGTACTATCCCACCCGATGCATTGTTGGTAACATTGGATGTAAAAGACCTCTATACCTCGATTCCTCATTCAGAAGGTATAAGATCAGTTTTCCACCTACTAAGCTCCACGGAAATGGACAGTGACCAAGAAGATCTATGTATTGATCTTCTAAAAGTGATACTTACCTGTAACTTCTTCCTTTTCCAGGATGATTTCTATCTTCAGACACGGGGGACCACCATGGGCTCTAACGCAGCACCCCCATATGCAAATGCGTACATGGCTGATTTTGAAGAAAGCGTCATATACCAAAATCCACTATTTTGCCAACATGTCATTACATGGAAACGCTATATTGACGATATTTTTTGCATATGGGGAGGCTCATTGGAGTCCCTCCTTGTTTTCTATGATACTCTCAATATCTCCTGGCCAGGTATTCAGTTCACTATTGGCCATGATCCATGGCAGATAAACTTTCTAGATACTATGGTGATCAAGAACCAGGACGGGACACTATTTACTGACCTCTACATTAATAAAAACCGATAAAAATAGCTTACTCCATTATCAGAGTCTACACCTCCCTTTCATGAAAAATGCCATTCCAAAATCTCAATTTCAACGTGTCAAACGCATTGTCACTGACAGAACTACTCAAGAATTACGTCTTCTTGAGATGACTAAGAAATTTGAGACACGGGGATACCCTCCCTCACTACTGGAAAGATCCAAACATCCCAGCACCAGTCAGAACAATACAACGAGCAACCGTATCCCCTTTGTACATACCTTTCATCCCGTCACTAACATTATTCATAGGTCGATACGGAAAAATTGGCATTTACTATCAGCAGCCCATCCAGAGGTCATAGAATTTAGGGAACCCTTCCTACCATGCTATAAACGGCCACCTAATTTACGTGACTCTCTTGTTCAAGCAGACTTTGGCCCCAAGTCCACTACAATACAACGTTTTCTACATACACCTAAATGCGGCACTTTTCCCTGTTTACACTGTGTACAGTGTAACAGTGTGATAAAAGGAGACAGTTTTACTCATCCGTATTCAGGCAAAAAATTTAAAATCAAAAATGTCTTCACGTGTGACTCCACACATGTGATTTACCTCATTAAGTGCCCTTGTGGCCTTCTTTATGTTGGAGAAACCTCCCAAGCCATACGCGACAGAGTCTCCAAACACAAATCGACAATACGATGTAAGAACCTTCTTCTCCCCATCCCCCATCATTTCATATCCTCTGGTCACAATATCTCACAACTAAAATTCCAAGTTATTGAGCAGGTTCCACCATCCAGGAGGGGGGGGCAACAGGATTCTCCACCTTAGGAAACGTGAGGCGTATTGGATTCACACTCTAGATACATTAAGCCCAAAAGGCTTAAACAGAAAATATGAACTATCCGCATTTTTATAATATCATAGGGCGTATGTACTCTAGGTTATGCACCAATTTTCTTGTAACATGATAAAGTACATTGTACAATTTACAGTTGAGATTATATTATTAGCTATCATAGTTCAATACTGTATTGGAGGCTATTCCTTTGTTTTGTTATATCTACTACCATCATAACATGCTCTTTTCTTTTTTTAGAGCCGTTTATATTAAAATCCTGTGGATCTTTCACTGCAAATCACCATCTTTATCACTTTGGAATTCTACCTAGGATCCACCTACCGTATATTCCGGCGTATAAGACGACCTGGTGTATAAGACGACCCCCATACTTTTCCTGTTAAAATATAGAGTTTAGGATATATTCACTGTATAAGACTACCCCTTTTCCAACGCTTACCAAACACCGGTAAAAATTTAAAAAAACAGATTTGAATTTAACATGGTCATTTTTTAATTTAAATTCTTATGACATGCAGGCGTATAAGACGACCCTCCAACTTTTACAGTCAAAATATGAATTTGTCTTAAAAGTGTGGGGGGGTCTTCTTATACGCCGGGTGTCATCTTATACGCCGGGTACGGAACATATGGTGGGGGGAGTGGGCTTTTCAGAGGTGTTTACCTAGGGTCTAGGCGCTGGGCGACGGCGGCGGCTCCTTTTGTGCAGCCTGGGGGGGGCTCTGTGCTGGGGGACAGCGTCGGAGGCTCCTCTCGTGCAGCCCCCAGGCTCTGTGCTGGGGGACGGCGGCGGCTCCTCTCGTGCAGCCCCCAGGCTCTGTGCTGGGGGACGGCGGCGGCTCCTCTCGTGCAGCCCCCCAGGCTCTGTGCTGGGGGACGGCGGCGGCTCCTCTCGTGCAGCCCCCAAGGCTCTGTGCTGGGGGACAGCGGCGGCTACTCGTGCAGCCCCCGCAGGCTCTGAGCTGGGGGACGGCGGCGGTGATTCTTTTCTCAATCCCCGGAGGCCCCGGCAGCTCCATTGATGCGATGCGGTGGCCTCCGGGAAAATGGACGCTGAGGGCGGCGCATGCTCAGTTTCAGATCTCGTCTCCCGAGATCTTGAGACGAGATCTGAAGCTGAGCATGCAGCGACCATTTTCCCGGAGGCCATCGCATCGCATCGCAGCAATGGAGCTGCCGGGGCCTCCGGGGATTAAGAAAAGAATCACCGCCGCCGTCCCCCAGCACAGAGCCTGCGGGGGCTGCACAAGAGGAGCCGCCGCCGCCGCCCCCCAGCACAGAGCCTGCTGGGGCTGCACAAGAGGAGCCGCCGACGTCCCCCAGCGCCTAGACCCTAGGTAAACACCTCTGAAACGCCATACCCGGCGTATAAGACGACCCCGACTTTGAAGACGATTTTCAGGGGTTAAAAAGTCGTCTTATACGCCGGAATATACGGTAAGATCACTACACCATATTATTATGTGATCACGTTGAAATTATTGCCACCGCTGCTGCCTCACAATGTCTTTTTGGACGTACTATTTAGTCTAATAAAATCTTTTTCTTTTCACCATCACATCGTACCTGTTTCTTCCTGATCTCTTACCTCTAACCTCCATTAGATATATATATTTTTTGATACCGCTTTTGCTACCTCACTTACTGTTACCAACAGTTACCATGTTAAATGGTAATTTCTTCATATATGTACTTTTCATATATATGATCGCTCCCCATGTATTAATCATTAATAACGCTACCGTTTTGAACGGTTATTTTTATTTATTTTCCAAAACCTTCCACATTTCTGAGTGTGGAACGCAAATACTGTGCACCATGGAACGCACTTCCATACTGCTTCCGCCGAGTCATTTCCGGTCCACTACTTTTGATGTGCTCTGACAACTCTTAGTCCCGCCCTTTCCTTTTAAAGCTCAGTGTGGCGCTCGACAGCTACACTGACAGCGGATACCGCATATACAGACGTGACTGCCCTATTCTGCAGCTGCTCTTACAGGTATAGTTGACCATCGATCGCACATCAGTATATTATGACGCTATTACATACATGGTAACTCTGGTTACAGATATCTCCTTTCTCTGTTTGCCCATTTTTTTCCCTCATTAGCACCAGCCATATTAGCGGTGGATATCGCATTCAGGAGGCACATTGGCCCCTACTGGCTAAATAAGGTATATACACATTTCTCTATTACTTTAAATACCACACTTTCCTATGGTAACCTCTTCCACTCTAATCTCCACAGCTTGATACATTTCTATCACGCTTCTGATGTGAGTATATTCCTGTGTGGTCACACATTATATACCTTCAAAATACTGTCGGATCTGTTATTTCATCTGACACTATCTTCTTAGGTTCATATGTACTATTTATGGGCATATTCTTTAAGGAGTCTGTTTAAGATCATATAGTGAAGGTACGGTACTCTATATCCTTTTCCTCATATATCTCCTTATATCTCACCTGGATTTTCTCTGGGATTGGCGATGGTTACTGTGCAGGGACTCACTGCACTTAATGATTCTATAACTGACCCTTATTATATTATTTTATTTTTGACTTATTCCGTACTCATGTATATACTTTTTTGTGATTATATCATATGTTACGTTATACACTTTGGACTACCATGTTATAGTCCATACCTTTAATGTGTGAATTACATGTTATTTCATTTATGTAGTTACTGACGAAGGTCTCATTGACCGAAACGTTTTGGATACACTACTATTAAATATCTTCTTCATATCATAAGATGAGTGCTTAGTCTTTTTCTGTATTATATTCTTGGTGTGGGAACCTAGACTTTAAGCACCACCATTCTATAAGTTGTGCTCACGCTTTTCTCTTCAAAGGCAAAAAAGAGACCCAGTCATCTTGATCAGCAGACACAAAACATCTCAAATAAGTCTCCAAGGTCTGGTTTGTTCTCTCGGTTTGTCCATTGGTCTGAGGGTGAAATGCAGAGGAGAAAGACAACTGAACACCAAGTTTAGAACAAAATGTCCTCCAAAATCTGGAAACAAACTGGACTCCTCTGTCAGACACAATGTTCTCCGGAATGCCATGTAACCGAACCACATGCTGAAAGAACAAAGGCACCAACTCGGAGGAGGAAGGCAACTTAGGTAATGGCACAAGATGTATCATCTTGGAAAACCTATCACAGATTACCCAGGTAACGGTCATTCTCTGAGAGACAGGAAGGTCAGAAATAAAATCCATAGATATATGGGTCCATGGCCTCTTGGGTACAGGTAATGGCATTAACAAACCACTAGAACGAGAGCAAGGCTTGGAACGAGAGCAAGTCCCACAGGACTGCACAAAGTCCCTGACGTCACGAGACAAAGTAGGCCACCAAAAGGAGCGACTCACCAAGTCTCTGGTACCAAAAATCCCGGGATGACCAGCCAACGCGGAACAATGAATCTCAGACATCACACTCTTTTTCCACTGGTCTGGAACAAACAACTTCCCAACAGGGCAGCGCTCAGGTTTATCCTCCTGACACGCTTCCAGAGACAGTCTCAAATTGGGCGAAATGGCTGAAAGAACTACACCCTCTTTCAAAATAACAGCAGGATCAGATAACTCAGGAGAATCTGCAAAGAAACTCCTCGAGAGGGCATCCGCCTTGACATTCTTAGTGCCAGGAAGAAAAGAAACCACAAAATTAAAACGTGTGAAAAACAAGGCCCACCTGGCCTGTCTAGTATTAAGTCGCTTGGCTGATTCGAGATAAACCAGGTTCTTATGGTCCGTGAGGACCACCACCTGATGTTTGGCTCCTTCCAGCCAATGTCTCCACTCTTCAAAGGCCCACTTCATGGCCAATAACTCCCGATTACCCACGTCATAATTACATTCAGTTGGAGAAAATTTTCGAGAAAAAAAGGCGCAAGGGTTGCTCTTAGAGGTCTCTGGATCCCTTTGGGACAAAACGGCACCAGCCCCAATCTCAGAGGCATCAACCTCCACCTGAAATGGCAGAGAAACATCAGGCTGCCATAGAACAGGATCAGAAATGAATCTCTGCTTAAGTTCCTGAAACACAGAAAGTGCCTCAGGCCAATTCACCACATCGGAACCCTTTTTGGTCAAATCAGTCAATGGTTTAACAATACCAGAGAAATTACCAATAAATTTACGATAAAAATTGGCAAAACCAAAAATCTCTGAAGAGCCTTCAATGAAGTAGGTTGAACCCAATCACAGATGGCCTGAACCTTGGCCAGGTCCATTTCAATAACAGACGGAGACAAAATGAATCCCAGAAATGAGATCTTCTGTACGCCAAAAAGACACTTTGATCCCTTCACATACAGTGCATTCTCTCTCAAAATCTGGAACACAGTGCGAACATGTTTCACATGAGAGTCCCAGTCATTGGAAAAAATCAAGATATCATCCAAATAAACAATCAGAAATGTATCCACAAAATCCCTGAAAATATCATTCATGAAGGATTGGAAGACGGAAGGGGCATTAGTAAGCCCAAAAGGCATCACTAGGTACTCAAAATGCCCCTCTGGGGTATTAACCCCTTCACCCCCAAGGGTGGTTTGCACGTTAATGACCGGGCCAATTTTTACAATTCTGACCACTGTCTCTTTATGAGGTTATAACTCTGGAACGCTTCAACAGATCTTCACGATTCTCAGAATGTTTTCTCGTGACATATTGTACTTCATGTTATGGTAAAATTTCTTCGATATAACTTGCGTTTATTTTTGAAAAAAACGCAAATATGGCGAAAATTTTTAAAATTTTGCAATTTTCAAACTTTGAATTTTTATTCCCTTAAAACAGAGAAATATATCACACAAAATAGTTAAGAAATAACATTTTCCACATGTCTACTTTACATCAGCACAATTTTGGAACCAACATTTTTTTTGTTAGGAAGTTATAAGGGTTAAAAGTTGACCAGTGATTTCTCATTTTTACAACAAAATTTACAAAGCCATTTTTTTTAGGGACCACCTCACATTTGAAGTCACTTTGAGGGGTCTATATGGCAGAAAATACCCAAAAGTGACACCATTCTAAAAACTGCACCCCTCAAGGTACTCAAAACCACATTCAAGAAGTTTATTAACCTTTCAGGTGCTTCACAGGAACTAAAGCAACGTGGAAGGAAAAAATGAATATTTTACTTTTTAGCCACAAAAATGATCTTTTACAAACTTTTTTTTTATTTTCACAAGGGTAAAAGGAAAAAATGGACAGATAAGGTTGTTATGCAATTTCTCCTGAGTACGCCAATACCCAATATGTGGGGGAAAACCACTGTTTGGGCACACGGCAGAGCTCGTAAGGGAAGGAGCGCCGTTTGACTTTTTCAAACTAAAATTGGCTGGAATTTAGATTGGATGCCATGTCGCGTTTGGAGAACCTCTGATGCGCCTAAACAGTGGAAACCCCCCACAAGTGACACCATTTTGGAAACTAGACCCCCTAAGGTACTTATCTAGATCTGTTGTGAGCACTTTGAACCCCCAAGTGTTTCACAAAAGTTTATAATGCCTGGGTGTGGAAAAAAAAAAAACAATTTTCCACAAAAATGATTTTTTAGTCCCAAATTTTTGAATTTTCCCAAGGAAATTGGACCCCAAAAGTTGTTGTCCAGTTTGTCCTGAGTACGCTGATACCCCATATGTGGGGGGGGAACTGTTTGGGCGCACGGCAGGGCTTGGAAAGGAAGTAGTAACGTTTTGGAATGCAGACGTTGATGGGGGTCATGTTCCGTTTGCAGTGCCCCAGATGAGCCTAAACAGTGGAAACCCCCCACAAGTGACCCCATTTTGGAAACTAGACCCCCTAAGGAACTTATCTAGATCTTTGGTCAGCACTTTGAACCCCCAAGTGCTTCACACAAGTTTATAATGCCCGGGCATGAAAATAAAAAATCCTATTTTTTTCCCACAAAAATTATCTTTTAGTCACTAATTTTTTATTTTCCCAAGGGTAACAGGAGAAATTGGACCACATAAGTTGTTGTACAATTTGTCCTGAGTATGCTGATACCCCATATGTGGGGGGAACCACTGTTTGGGCGCACGGCAGAGCTCGGAATGGAAGGAGCACCATTTGACTTTTTCCAACCAAAATTGGCTGGAATTGAGTTTGGATGCCATGTTGCATTTGGAGAGCCCCTGATGTGCCTAAACAGTGGAAACCCCCACAAATGACCCCATTTGGGAAACTAGACCCCCTAAGGAACTTATCTAGATTTTTGATGAGCAATTTGAACCCCCAAGTGCTTCACACAAGTTTATAACGTAGAGCCGTAAAATTTAAAAATCATATTTTTTCCACAAAAATTATCTTTTCACCCCAATTTTTATTTTTCCAAGGGTAACAAGACTCCAAAAGTTATTGTGCAATTTGTCCTGAGTGCGCTGATACCCCATATGTGGGGGTAAACCACTGTTTGGGTGCATGGCAGAGTTTGGAAGGGAAGGAGCGCCGTCTGACTTTTTCAACGCAGAATTGGCTGGACGCCATGTCGTGTTTGGAGAGCTCCTGATCTGCCTAAACAGTGGAAACCCCCATAAATGACACCATTTTGGAAACTAGACCCCTCAAGGAACTTATCTAGATGTGTGGTGAGAACTTTGAACCCCCAGGTGTTTCACTAAAGTTTATAACGTACTGCCGTAAAATAAAAAATCTTTTTTTTTTTTTACAAAAATGATTTTTTCGCCCCCAATATTTTATTTTCACAAGGGTAACAGAAGAAATTGGAACCCAAAAGTTGTTGTCCAATTTGTCCTGAGTACACTGATACCCAATATGTGGGCGAAAACTACTGTATGGGCACACGTCGGGGCTCGGAAGGGAAGTAGTGACGTTTTGGATTGCAGACTTTGATGGAATGGTCTGGGGTCGTCATGTCACATTTGGAGAGCCCCTGATGCACCTAAACAGTGGAAACCCCCCACAAGTGACCCCATTTTGGAAAATAGACCCCACAAGGAACTTATCTAGATGTGTGGTGAGCGCTATGAAGCCCCAAGTGCTTCACAGAAGTTTATAATGTACAGTCGTAAAAACAAAAAAATATTTTTTTTTGTACAAAAATGATATTTTCGCCCCCAGTTTTTTATTTTCCCAAGGGTAACAGAAGAAATAGGACAAATTGCACAATAATTCTTGGGGTCCAGAGTACGCTGATACGCCATATGTGGGGATAAACTACTGTTTGGACGCATGGCAGAGCTCAGAAGTGAAGGAGCACCGTTTGACTTTTTCAACGCAGAATTGGCTGGAATTGAGATCAGACGCCATGTCACATTTGGAGAGCCCCTGATGTGCCTAAACAGCGGAAACCCCCCAATTCTAACTCCAACCCTAACCCCAACACACCCCTAACCCTAGTCCCAACCCTAACCACAAACCTAACCCTAAAACACCCCTAATCCCAACCCTAACCCTAATCCTAACTTTAGCGCCAACCCTAACCCTAACTTTAGCCGCAACCCTAACCCTAACCCTAATGGGAAAATGTAAATAAATGCATTTTTTTATTTTATTACTTTTCCCTAACTAAGGGGGTGATAAAGGGGGGTTTGATTTACTATTTATAGCGGGTTTTCATGATTGGCAGCTGTCACGCTAAAAGACGCTTTTTATTGCAAAATAGTTTTTTGCATCGCCACATTTTGAGAGCTATAATTTTTGCATATTTTGGCCCACAGAGTCATGTGAGGTCTTATTTTTTGCGGTACGAGTTGATGTTTTTATTTGTACCATTTTTGAGCACGTGACATTTTTTGATCGCTTTTTATTTCGATTTTTGGGAGGTTAGAATGAACAAAAATCAGCAATTCATGAATTTCTTTTGGGGGAGGCGTTTTTATTGTTCCGCGTGTGGTAAAATTGATAAAGCAGTTTTATTCTTCGGGTCAGTACGATTATGGCGATACCTCATTTATATCATTTTTTTATGTTTTGGCGCTTTTATAGAATAAAAACAATTTTATATAAAAAATAATTATTTTTGCATCGCTTTATTCTGCGAGCTATAACTTTTTTATTTTTTCGCTGATGATGCTGTATGGCGGCTCGTTTTTTGCGGGACAAGATGACGTTTTCAGCGGTACCATGTTTATTTATATCGGTCTTTTTGATCGCGCGTTATTCCACTTTTTGTTCGGCGGTGTGTGATGAAAAGCATTGATTTTTTGCTTCGTTTTTTTTTTTTTTTTTTAATGGGTTCACTAAAGGGGTTAACTAGTGGACAGTTTTATAGGGGGGGTCGTTACGGACGCGGCGATACCAAATATGTGTACTTTTATTGTTTTAGTTTTTTTATTTACAGGAAGAAATGAATTTATTGGGGAATATATTTTTTTTTTTTTATTTATTTTGGATTTTTTTTTATAACATGTTTATTTTTATTTTTTAACTTTTTTACTTTGTCCCAGGGTGGGACATCACTGTATTTTATCAGATCGCTGGTGTGACAGTGTGCACAGCACACTGTCACACCAGCGATCGCTCAGGCAGTGCAGCAGGCTTCTCAGTGCCTGCTCTCAGCAGGCACTGAGGAAGCCGCCTCCCTCTAGGACCCCGGCGCCATCTTGGATCCGGGTCCTGGGAGGGAGGAAGCCCTCAGAACAGTGCGATCACATCGCGCTGGTCTGAGGGTCTCAGGGGGGCCATCAGGGTGACCCGACATGAAATGACACTTGGTGTACATAGGATTAACCATGTCTTTTCATGTCCTTTGCTATCTAATTTGCACAAACAATTAAATCAGTCTATGTGTGCAAAATTTCACACCTGTAGGGGTTAATTAAAGGTGTAAATTCGTAGCAAAAAAGTCCGTTTTTTTTACAACGAATTTACACCTTTAATTAACCCCTACAGGTGTGAAATTTTGCACACATAGACTGATTTAATTGTTTGTGCAAATCAGATAGCAAACGACATGAAAAGACATGGTTAACCCTATGTACACCAAGTGTCATTTCATGTCGGGTGCTTCTGTCTTTTCACAGAAGCCGGCTTTACCCGGCAATTGAATCAGAGGATATTTTACTATGTAGAAGTGTATAAACTATACATATATGTATATATATATGTCACAATGACATGTATATATATATATATATGTATTCTATGTGTGTATATTTAGTGTTTACAAGGAAAGAATGGGGTTTTTTTAGTTACGATATTTTGTTCCCATAGACTTACATGGGACTTCCGCAGGGGCGGAACTATCGTGGAAGCAGGGGAAGCAGCTGCCATAGGGCCCGGGCTAGCAGGGGGCCCGTCCCTGCTGCAGCTGTCTCCCCTGCGGCTGTGTTCCGCCGCCCATGGCCTGAGAGTCGGCGGTTCCCTGTGCTGGCTGTCATGCTGACAGCCGGCGCAGAGAAGCTGCTGCGTGCCGTCTCCCAGGAATCAATTGCACTGGTGTCTATACAGACGCCAGTACAATTGAAGCTCTGACCGCCGGGTCAGAGCGACGTCTGCAGCGTGATCATGTCATGTGATCACGCTGCTGACGTCACTCGTCGGCGGCGCCCAGAAGGGTGAAGACTGGTGGTGAGTGTGCTCCACTGTGGAGCTGAAGATACCACCGAAGATTAACGGGGGCACATACTGTGTGAGTGATAACTCTGCATTCTTGGCTGCATTACTACTTGAGGGGCACATTACTACTGATGGGAGAATAAGAGGGCTTATTACTAGTTATGGGGGCATAATGTGCCTGCATTAATAGTTATGCGGGACATGGTTACTAGTAATGGTAGCATAAGGGGGCTGCATTGCTACCAGTCCATTATATTATATTGTGTTTCCATAATGTCTGCTTTAAATACAGCTCTGATTTGGGCAAAAAGCTGGCCGTTATGAGACTGAAGAGTATTTTTTGGGCCTAGAGAATTGCTGTGATTTGCTCCGCCCACTGCTATTGGCTCCGCCCACTATCAGAACCCCGCCCCCCGCCGCCCGTTTGGGAGAGGGGGCCCCGTTCAAAATTTTGCTGTGGGGCCCCGCCATTTCTAGTTACGCCACTGGACTTCCGGTATCGGTATCGGGTATCGCCGATATTTTAATGATATCGGCGATACCATTCCGATTCCGATACTTTTGGATATCGGAAAGTATCGCTCAACTCTAATAACTACACCTAAAGGCAGAAAGATGAAAGCTATCTGCCCGGAGCAGATCCCCAAAGAAAATAGGAAGCCCCCAAACATGTAATGGCGGTTAGACAAGAAGAAAGCACGGACACAGACAGAAAATAGAATGAGCAAACGCTGGGGCCCAATCTGTCTAGACAGAAAAGTACAGGAAAGAATTCTGACAGCAATCCAAAAAAAAAAACCCTAACAACAATACCAACACTTCTGATTGCCAAAAAACCTAAGATCACACGAACTCATCCATCTAAATCAGATCTCTGGTGTAACAAAACGCTATATAGCTTATAAAAAGTAACAAAGGAGCACAATTGCAGCACCAGACCCCCAAAAGGGGACAGGCTGCAGTCCACTGCAAGCAGCAAACCAGCAGAGAAAATCAAACAGAGGAAAAAAAAACAGCAAACACTTATCTGAAGGAGAGCAGGAAACTAGCAGTGCTTCAAGCAAGACCAGAAGGAACAATTGATAACCGGCAAGGCTGCTGGGAACTCAGGCCACTAATATCCTACCATTCAGCGCCAGCTGAAGGCCCTTCAGTAATCAGTTCATTACCCTCAGCAACCACCGGAGGGAGCCCCAGCTCAGAAGCCGCCTCCAGCATATTCACAACAGAGGAGTCAATGGAGGAGGAAGACATCGCTCCAGAGGAGGGAGGTCCACAATGCTCTAGTAGTCAGTATGTAGAGCGAGGGTGGAGTGATGCAGAGCAGGCAGAGATGACGCCTCTTGCAGGGGACAGCGTTTCTTGGCCAGTTGGGAGTCTGCAGCACATGGTTGATTTCATGCTGCAGTGCCTGAGAAACGACCGCCGCATCGCCCACATTCTCACTACGTCTGATTATTGGGTGTACACCCTCCTAGACCCTCGCTACCGGGACAACTTACAAAGCCTCATAACACCGTTGAACCGGGAGCGTAAAATGCGGGAGTACCAAGACACACAGGTGCAATCCATCATGTCCTCCATTCCAGCCGAGAGCACTGCTGCTGCTTCTGCTTTACAAAGCAGCTCTGTGCATCGAGGCAGTGGAGGAAGCTCTGCACCAAGAGGGAGCAGAAGCAGCGCCTCTGCACAGGGCAAGACCAGTATGACCCAAATGTGGCGAAGTTTTGTGTCACCGCCACAAATCTCTACACCATCACAGACGGCTCCAGTCAGCAGGAGGCAACGTTTCCGTCAGATGGTGACAGACTACATGTCTTGCCCTCTCAGTGTACTCCCAGACGGCTCTTCCCCCTTCAAGTTTTGGGTCTCTAAGCTGGATACATGGCCAGAGCTTAGCCAGTATGCATTGGAGGTGCTGGCTTGCCCTGCTGCTAGTGTATTATCGGAGCGCGTCTTTAGTGCCGCAGGTGGTGTACTAACAGACCGTCGCATGCGACTATCCTCCGATAACGTTGACCGGCTTACTTTTCTGAAAATGAACAAGGCATGGATCTTGCCTGAATTTGCCTGTCAGGTTTCCAATTAAATAACTGGTTGGCAACAGTATCCATGTCTCCTGTTCAGTTCATCTTTCTACCACCTGAACTGTACTCCCTGGGCTCCAACACTGACAGTTGCTGCTCATAAGTGCCGTGTGCACAGAGAAAAACACAAGCTCCTGTGTTAGTGGGGTTCAGTAACGCCAGCTGTTCCCCTGCTGTGTGTCCGGCAATAAGTCTCCTGCTCCCTCCACATGCACACAACATCAGATGTCTAACTTGCTCCACATAGGGAAGAGCCGACACCCTGATTGATATGCTCAAAACCCGAAAAACGGCAGCTTTCCAACCATAAAATGATGAATTTTAGTACCAAATATGTACAAATATGCATTTTAAATATAAGCACATATATGCACATGGCGAGTACAAATGCTAACCAAAAAGCCTACATAGGGTATAGGGGTTGAAATGAATGCATACAAGCAAATTTCATAATCCATTATTGCTGCTTAAAGAATGGTATCTACACCTGTAATATGCTGCAGACAATGGATGTAGGACTAGTCATCATCATCATCATGACATATATGTGACAGTTAAAAATACACAGATTGAGGACAACTGTAAGTTCACACCCCATATATGAAAGTTCCTGCATGTAATCCTGATAATAAGGTGCAATAATCATGCATAACCTATAAAAAGTTCATCGTGCATAGTGAAAATACCAATGTATACCTGCAAGTGCAGGTGAAACAACGCCAACGGATAGAAAATGTTTATGCTATCTAGGTATCACAGTGTATAGCTACTGCTGGACAATGGCGATATAATACTGTACCTCAATAAAGGCAGCGGCACCCCTCATGCTTGTTTTGCTTGTAGCTTCTTCAAGAGGGGACGTGCGTGTTTGGTTGCTCATAGGTGCATGTTTATACAGGAAATCAGTCATGATGGCAGCTTTGGAGCGGCACTACCGCTGAAGAACGCTGCGCAACGTCACTGCAAGTGAGCATCATATAACGGCCAGACGCTCCCCTACCCGACGCGTCAGAGCAGGAAGGCAGTGTGGGCGGAAAAAGCGTCGCGCAAGCATACATGCACTTCCCCTCTTCAACTTTCTACAAGCGAAAAGCGCATGAGTGCTGCCGCAGCCTTTATTGACGTAGAGTATTATATCGCCATTTGCCATCACTGGCTATGCACTCTCTGATACATAGATAGCATATACCTTTGCTATCCGTTGGCTTTGTTTCACCTGCACTTGCAGGCACCCACAGCAATTTTCACTATGCACGATGCATTTTTTATCGGTTATGCTTCATCATTGATTACTGCGCCATATTATCATGATTCCATGCTGGACATTTAATATATGGGGGTGTCAAGTAACAGTTTTCCTCAATGAGTGTATTTTTAACTGTCACATATAACTTGTAATGATGATGATGACTAGTACTACATCCATTGTCTGCACTATATTACGAGTGTACATAGCGTTCCTTAGGCAGCATTAATTTCTTAAGAAATGTACTTGTATGCATTCATTTCAACCCCTATAGGTTTTTTTTTTTGTCGGGTTGCATTTCTTGTTGCCATGTGCATATATGCGTTTATATTTTAAATGTCTTTATTTCAATATTTTGAATTCAATGCATCATTTATGGTACTAGTAAAGCTTATGTTTCTCTTGCTTGGAGTATATACATTTTGAAGTGCCACGGAACAAAGCAACTACTCTATATGTGATTTCTACACCCTCCTTGACCCTGGGCTTCAACACCGCCAGTTGCTGCTCAGAAGTGCTGTATGCACAGAGAAAAACACTCGCTCCTGTGTTTGTGGGGTTCAGTAACGCCAGCTGTTCTCCTGCTGTGTGTCCGGCAATAATTCCTGCTACCTCCAAATAAAAGTTACACCAGAGATTACACTTGCTCATACTAGGCCTCAGCCTACACCCTCCTTGACCCTTGGCTTCAACACTGCCAGTTGCTGCTCAGAAGTACTGTATGCACAAAGAAAAACACTCGCTCCTGTGTTTGTGGGGTTCAGTAACGCCAGCTGTTCCCCTGCTGTGTGTCCAGCAATAATTCCTGCTCCCTCCACATGCTCAAAACAACATCAGATGCCTAACTTGCTCCACATAGGGATGAGGCTACACCCTGATTGATATGCTCAAAACGAGAAAAACGGCAGCTTTCAAACCATAAAATGATTAATCATTGTCCCAAATATGTTCCAAAATACTTTTTAAATATAAGTGCATATATGCACATGTTGAATACAAATGCAAACAAAAAAGCCTACATATGGTATAGGGCAGTGATGGCGAACCTTGGCACTCCAGCTGTTGGAGAACTACAACTCCCAGCATGCCTCAACTGCTGCAGGTTGCAAGGGCATGCTGGGAGTTGTAGTTTTACAACAGCTGGAGTGCCAAGGTTAGCCATAACTTGTATAGGGGTTGAAATGAATGCATACAAGTACATCTCATAATCCATTGGTGCTTAAGGAACGGGATCTACACCTGTAATATAGTGCTGACAATGGATGTAGGACTACTCATCATCATCATTACTTATATTTGTGACAAAAAAATACACTGATTTAGGCCAACTCTTAGTTCACACCCCATATATGAAAGGTCCAGCATCTAATCCTGATAATAAGGCGCAATAATCATGCATAACCTATAAAAAGTGCATCGTGCATAGTGACAATAGCAAGTTATACCTGCAAGTGCAGGTGAAACAACGCCAACTGATAGAAAAGGTTTATGCTATCTAGGTATCAGAGTGCATAGTGACTGCTGGACAATGGCGATATAATACTGTACCTCAATAAAGGCTGCAGCACACCTCCCGCGTGTTTTGCTTGTAGCTTCTTCAAGAGGGGACGTGCGTGTATGTTTGCTCATAGGTGCATGTTTAGAGAGTAAAGCAGTCATGATGACGGCTTTGTGTTGGCGCTACGCTAGCTCTGACGAACGCTGCGCAATGTGACTGCAAGTCAGCGTCATATGACGTACAGACGCTCCCCTACCCAACGCGTCAGAGCAGGAAGACAGTCTGTGCGTCAAAACCAACGCGCAAGCATACATGCACTTCCCCTCTTCAACAAGCTACAAGCAAAACAAGTGTGAGTGGTGCCGCAGCCTTTATTGAGGTAGAGTATTATATCGCCATTCGGCAACAGTGGCTATGCAGTCTGATTGATAGCATATACCTTATCTATCCGTCGGCATGGTTTCACCTGCACTGGCAGGCATACATAGCAATTTTCACTATGCACGATGCACTTTTTCTAGGTTATGCTTGATCAGATCATTGATTATTGCGCCATATTATCAGGATTACATGCTGGACCTTTAATATGTGTGCTGAGCCTGTTAACTAACATTTTTCCGCAATGACTGTATTTTTTACTGTCACATATAACTTGTAATGATGATGATGAGAAGTCGTACATTCATTGTCTGCACTATATTACAGGTGTACATACCGTTACTTAGGCAGCATTAATGGATTATGAAATGTACTTGTATGCATTCATTTCAACCCCTATACCCTTTATTTTGTGTTTTTGGTTGCATTTCTTGTCGCCATGTGCATATATGTGTTTATATTTTTAATGTCTTTATTTCTATATTTTTGAATTCAATTCATCATTTTATGGTAGTAAAGCTTATCTTTCTCTTGTTTGGAGTATATACATTTTGAAGTGCCACATAACAAGGCAACTACTCTATATGGGATTTCTACACCCTCCTTGACCCTGGGCCCCAACACCGCCAGTTGCTGCTCGAAGTGCTGTATGCACAGATAAAAACACTCGCTCCTGTGTTTGTGGGGTTCAGTAAGGCCAGCTGTTCCCCTGCTGTGTGTCCGGCAAGAAGTCCTGCTGCCTCCAATTTCAAGATACACCAGATTTGAAAGTTGTTCATACTAGGCCTCAGCCTACACCCTGACTGACCCTGGGCTCCAACACCGCGAGTTGCTGCTCGGAAGTGCTGTATGCACAGATAAAAACTCTCGCTCCTGTGTTACTGGGGTTCAGTAATGCCTGCTGTTCCCCTGCTGTGTGTCCGGCAAGAAGTCCTGCTGCCTCCAATTTCAAGTTACACCAGATTTGAAAGTTGCTCATGCTAGGCCTCAGCCTACACCCTGACTGACCCAGGACTCCAACACCGCCAGTTGCTGCTCGGAAGTGTTGTATGCACAGATAAAAACACTCGCTCCTGTGTTACTGGGGTTCAGTAATGCCAGCTGTTCCCCTGCTTCGTGTCCGGCAAGAAGTCCTGCTGCCTCCAATTTCAAAAATTGAGAAGTCTTAGCACATAAGATGGCCAAATTATGTGTGGCTGATAGCCACGTCAAGGCTCTTCTCGTATATCAGGTCCTAACTAATGCCAATCCTCGCTTAGAAAAGTCTGTCTGAATGGGAACATATGAATCCTCTCTTCAGACTAAAATCTACATCTCTGTGGAGGGGTAATGAACCTGGTGTAATTAAAAAGCCTGTGACCAACAGGTGGATTGCTCAGGTAGAAGGTAAATGAATACATATAAAAAAACTGACCGGCACATTTAAACATAGATCCAGTGTGAACAGGTGCTAAACCTAGAGTCACCAACTCATGCACATACAAGAAAAAAAGGTAGCACACTGTAGCGCTATAGCTTGCAAACACGAAATATGAAAAATGAATTGCATCACTGCCTTAGAAATATGAAAAATTGAGAAGTCTTAGCGCATAAGATGGCCAAATTATGTGTGCTATCAGGCCTGTTGGTCACAGGCTTTTTAATTACACCAGGTTCATTACCCCTCCACAGAGATGTAGATTTTAGTCTGAAGAGAGGATTCATATGTTCCCATGCAGACAGACTTTCTAAGCGAGGATTGGCATTAGTTAGGACCTGATATACGAGAAAAGCCTTGAGGTGGCTATCAGGCACACATAATTTGGCCATCTTATGCGCTAAGACTTCTCAATTTTTCATATTTCTAAGGCAGTGATGCAATTCATTTTTCATATTTCGTGTTTGCAAGCTATAGCGCTACAGTGTGCTACCTTTTTTTCTTGTATGTGCATGAGTTGGTGACTCTAGGTTTAGCACCTGTTTACACTGGATCTATGTTTGGATGTGCCGGAAAGTTTTTTGATATGTATTCATTTACCTTCTACCTGAGCACTCCACCTGTTGGTCACAGGCTTTTTAATTACACCAGGTTCATTACCCCTCCACAGAGATGTAGATTTTAGTCTGAAGAGAGGATTCATATGTTCCCATGCAGACAGACTTTTCTAAGCGAGGATTGGCATTAGTTGGTACCTGATATACGAGAAAAGTCTTGAGGTGGCTATCAGGCACACATAATTTGGCAATCTTATGCGCTAAGACTTCTCAATTTTTCATATTTCTAAGGCAGTGATGCAATTCATTTTTCATATTTCGTGTTTGCAAGCTATAGTGCTACAGTGTGCTACCTTTTTTCTTGTATGTGCATGAGTTGGGACTCTAGGTTAGCACTGTTCACCTGGAGTCTATGTTTGTATGTCACGGCTATTTAGGCAGTGATGCAATTCATTTTCATATTCGTGTTGCAGCTATAGTGCTACAGTGTGCTACCTTTTTCTTGTATGTGCATGAGTTGGTGACTCTAGGTTTAGCACCTGTTCACACTGGATCTATGTTTGGATGTGCCGGTCACTTTTTGATATGCCTCTAATTTCAAGTTACACCAGATTTGAAAGTTGCTCATACTAGGCCTCAGCCTACACCCTGACTGACCCTGGGCTCCAACACCGCCAGTTGCTGCTCGGAAGTGCCGTCTGCACAGTCAACACTTGCTCCTGTGTTATTGGGGTTCAGTAATGTCAGCTGATCCCCAACTGTGTAGCTGGCAATCTTTCCTGCTCTGTCCACACTCACCCAAGTTCAGATTTTCAACTTGGTCCAATTTGTCCTCTGCCTCCACTCTGTTTCTACTCTCATCCCTGGGCTCCAACAACGCTAGTTGCTGCTCGGAAGTGCCGTCTGCACAGTCAACACTTGCTCCTGTGTTATTGGGGTTCAGTAATGTCAGCTGATCCCCAACTGTGTAGCTGGCAATCTTTCCTGCTCTGTCCACACTCACCCAAGTTCAGATTTTCAACTTGGTCCAATTTGTCCTCTGCCTCCACTCTGTTTCTACTCTCATCCCTGGGCTCCAACACTGCCAGTTGCTGCTTGGAAGTGCCGTCTGCACAGTCAACACTTGCTCCTGTGTTATTGGGGTTCAGTAATGTCAGCTGATCCCCAGCTGTGTAGCTGGCAATCTTTCCTGCTCTGTCCACACTCACCCAAGTTCAGATTTTCAACTTGGTCCAATTTTTCCTCTGCCTCCACTCTGTTTCTACTCTCATCCCTGGGCTCCAACACCGCCAGTTGCTGCTCGGAAGTGCCATCTGCACAGTCAACACTTGCTCCTGTGTTATTGGGGTTCAGTAATGTCAGCTGATCCCCAGCTGTGTAGCTGGCAATCTTTCCTGCTCTGTCCACACTCACCCAAGTTCAGATTTTCAACTTGGTCCAATTTGTCCTCTGCCTCCACTCTATTTCTACTCTCATCCCTGGGCTCCAACACCGCCAGTTGCTGCTTGGAAGTGCCGTCTGCACAGTCAACACTTGCTCCTGTGTTATTGGGGTTCAGTAATGTCAGCTGATTCCCAACTGTGTAGCTGGCAATCTTTCCTGCTCTGTCCACACTCACCCAAGTTCAGATTTTCAACTTGGTCCAATTTGTCCTCTGCCTCCACTCTGTTTCTACTCTCATCCCTGGGCTCCAACACCGCCAGTTGCTGCTCAGAAGTGTCTTTGGCACGGGTACTCCCTGCTGCCCAGCCAGGTTACAGCACGCCAGCTGTTTCCGGGCAGTGTCAACATCACTTTGCCTCGGCAAAAAGTCCTGCTGCCTCCACCCTGTTCTCTTCTCATCCCTGGGCTCCAACACCGCCAGTTGTTGCTCGGAAGTGCTGTTAGCACAGTCAACACTTGCTCCTGTGTTACTGGGGTTCAGTAATGTCAGGTGTTCCCCTGCTGTGTGAACGGCAAAAAGTCCTGCTGCCTCCACCCTGTTCTCTTCTCATCCCTTGGCTCCAACACCGCCAGTTGTTGCTCGGAAGTGCTGTTAGCACAGTCAACACTTGCTCCTGTGTTACTGGGGTTCAGTAATGTCAGCTGTTCCCCTGCTGTGTGAACGGCAAAAAGTCCTGCTGCCTCCACCCTGTTCTCCTCTCATCCCTGGGCTTCAACACCGACAGTTGGTGCTCAGAAGTGTAATTGGCACAGGTACTCACTCCTGCCCAGACTGGTTACAGCACGCCAGCTGTTTCCTGTCAGTGTCAACGTCACTTAGCCTCCAATAAGTTGTCCTGTCGTGTTGCGGTCGGGTTAGCCGACTCTATGGTGCCTGCAGTTTAGGTGCTTCCTATGTGGGCTGTGGGATATGTAAGTAAAGGCTGTTTCCGTAGTGCCAATAGGACAAGCACCCCCTGTAGGACTGTGGGATTCGGTAACTGCGGCCGGCTCGCGGTCTTTCAACTTTATTTTTAATGGGTACCTTCAGCTACCCATCCGGGTTCCAGTACCGTCAGCTGGTTCTCGCCAGTGTCTTTGGCACGGGTACTCCCTCCTGCCCAGCCTGGTTACAGCACACCAGCTGTTTCCGGGCAGTATCAACGTCACTTTGCCTCCAATACGTTGTCCTGTCGTGTTGCGGTTGGGTTAGCCGACTCTATGGTGCCTGCAGTTTAGGTGCTTCCTATGTGGGCTGCGGGATATGTAACTAAAGGCTGTTTCCGTAGTGCCAATAGGACAAGCACCCCCTGTAGGACTGTGGGATTCGGTAACTGCGGCCGGCTCGCGGCCTTTCAACTTTATTTTTCAAGGGTACCTTCAGCTACCCATCAGGGTTCCAGTACCGTCAGCTAGTTCTCGCCAGTGTCTTTGGCACGGGTACTCTCTCCTGCCCAGCATGGTTACAGCACGCCAGCTGTTTCCGGGCAGTGTCAACGTCACTTTGTCTCCAATAAGTTATCCTGTCGTGTTGCGGTCAGGTTAGCCAACTCTATGGTACCTGCAGTTTAGGTGCTTCCTATGTGGGCTGCGGGATATGTAACTAAAGGCTGTTTCCATAGTGCCAATAGGACAAGCACCCCCTGTAGGACTGTGGTATTCGGTAACTGCGGCCGGCTCGCGGCCTTTCAACTTTATTTTTCATGGGTACCTTCAGCTACCAATCCGGGTTAAAGTACCGTCAGCTGGTTCTCGCCAGTGTCTTTGGCACGGGTACTCCCTCCTGCCCAGCCTGGTTACATCACGCCAGCTGTTTCCGGGCAGTGTCAACGTCACTTTGCCTCCAATAAGTTGTCCTGTCGTGTTGCGGTCGGGTTAGCCGACTCTATGGTGCCTGCAGTTTAGGTGCTTCCTATGTGGGCTGCGGGTTATGTAACTAAAGGCTGTTTCCATAGTGCCAATAGGACAAGCACCCCCTGTAGGACTGTGGGATTCGGTAACTGCGGCCGGCTCGCGGCCTTTCAACTTTATTTTTCAAGGGTACCTTCAGCTACCCATCAGGGTTCCAGTACCGTCAGCTAGTTCTCGCCAGTGTCTTTGGCACGGGTACTCTCTCCTGCCCAGCATGGTTACAGCATGCCAGCTGTTTCCGGGCAGTGTCAACGTCACTTTGTCTCCAATAAGTTATCCTGTCGTGTTGCGGTCAGGTTAGCCAACTCTATGGTACCTGCAGTTTAGGTGCTTCCTATGTGGGCTGCGGGATATGTAACTAAAGGCTGTTTCCATAGTGCCAATAGGACAAGCACCCCCTGTAGGACTGTGGTATTCGGTAACTGCGGCCGGCTCGCGGCCTTTCAACTTTATTTTTCATGGGTACCTTCAGCTACCAATCCGGGTTAAAGTACCGTCAGCTGGTTCTCGCCAGTGTCTTTGGCACGGGTACTCCCTCCTGCCCAGCCTGGTTACATCACGCCAGCTGTTTCCGGGCAGTGTCAACGTCACTTTGTCTCCAATAAGTTATCCTGTCGTGTTGCGGTCAGGTTAGCCAACTCTATGGTACCTGCAGTTTAGGTGCTTCCTATGTGGGCTGCGGGATATGTAACTAAAGGCTGTTTCCATAGTGCCAATAGGACAAGCACCCCCTGTAGGACTGTGGTATTCGGTAACTGCGGCCGGCTCGCGGCCTTTCAACTTTATTTTTCATGGGTACCTTCAGCTACCAATCCGGGTTAAAGTACCGTCAGCTGGTTCTCGCCAGTGTCTTTGGCACGGGTACTCCCTCCTGCCCAGCCTGGTTACATCACGCCAGCTGTTTCCGGGCAGTGTCAACGTCACTTTGCCTCCAATAAGTTGTCCTGTCGTGTTGCGGTCGGGTTAGCCGACTCTATGGTGCCTGCAGTTTAGGTGCTTCCTATGTGGGCTGCGGGATATGTAACTAAAGGCTGTTTCCATAGTGCCAATAGGACAAGCACCCCCTGTAGGACTGTGGTATTCGGTAACTGCGGCCGGCTCGCGGCCTTTCAACTTTATTTTTCATGGGTACCTTCAGCTACCAATCCGGGTTAAAGTACCGTCAGCTGGTTCTCGCCAGTGTCTTTGGCACGGGTACTCCCTCCTGCCCAGCCTGGTTACATCATGCCAGCTGTTTCCGGGCAGTGTCAACGTCACTTTGTCTCCAATAAGTTATCCTGCCGTGTTGCGGTCAGGTTAGCCAACTCTATGGTACCTGCAGTTTAGGTGCTTCCTATGTGGGCTGCGGGATATGTAACTAAAGGCTGTTTCCATAGTGCCAATAGGACAAGCACCCCCTGTAGGACTGTGGTATTCGGTAACTGCGGCCGGCTCGCGGCCTTTCAACTTTATTTTTCATGGGTACCTTCAGCTACCAATCCGGGTTAAAGTACCGTCAGCTGGTTCTCGCCAGTGTCTTTGGCACGGGTACTCCCTCCTGCCCAGCCTGGTTACATCACGCCAGCTGTTTCCGGGCAGTGTCAACGTCACTTTGCCTCCAATAAGTTGTCCTGTCGTGTTGCGGTCGGGTTAGCCGACTCTATGGTGCCTGCAGTTTAGGTGCTTCCTATGTGGGCTGCGGGTTATGTAACTAAAGGCTGTTTCCATAGTGCCAATAGGACAAGCACCCCCTGTAGGACTGTGGGATTCGGTAACTGCGGCCGGCTCGCGGCCTTGCAACTTTATTTTTCATGGGCACCTTCTGCTACCCATCCTTTTTCCAGTACCATCAGCTGGTTCTCGCCAGTGCCTTTGGCCTAGGTACCTCCATCTCGGTATCCGAGTTCCAGCAACATCTGCTGGTCCTTGGTAGTGCTTTGTAGCACAGGTACCTCCTGCTTAGCAACCGTGTCCCAGTACCATCAGCTGGTCATCGGTTGTGCCATTGGCTCTGTTCCTTCTGCTGCCCCTCCAGGTTCCAGCACAGTCAGCTGGTCCTCGTTACTTCCATTGTCTCTTGTACCTTCTGCTACATCCGGGTTCCAGTACCGTCAGCTGGTTCTCGGCAGTGTCTTTGGCCTAGGTGCCTCCATCTCAGTACCTGAGTTACAGCAATGTCTGCTGGTCCTTGGTAGTGCTTTGTAGCACAGGTACCTCCTGCTTAGTAACCATGTCCCAGTACCGTCAGCTGGTCCTCGGTAGTGCCATTGGCTCTTGTTCCTTCTACTACCCATCAGGGTTCCAGGACAGTCGGCTGGTTCTCGGCAGTTACTCAGCCTTCTTGTACCTTCAGCTACATTTCCAAGTTGAAGATTTTTGAAATGTTTTTTTGGTAATCACTCTGGATCTCCCTGACGACGACCCTGAAGACCACGACCCTGAAGACCACCCCAAAGAAAACGACGACCCCGAAGACGAGGACCCTGAAGACGAGAACCTTGAAGACCACCCCAAAGAAGACGACGACCATGAAGACGACGAGCCTGAACACCACCCCAAAGAAGAACAAAAAGATTACCCAGAAGAAGATGACCAAGAGGACAAAGAAGATGAAGACAACCAACAAGATACAGAACAAGAGACAGAAGACCAAGAAGCAGAAGAACAAAAAGCAGAAGAACATTAAGCATAAGACCAAAAATCAGAGCAAAAGATATGCTCTAAATTATAAGCAGAAGAAGACTAAGCAGAGTATGGGGGTGAGTCCGTTCCTCCTCGTGGTGCCCCTGGAAAATGCCTGCTGCTGCAGGCCAAACAGAACGCGGACAAATACTGTTGTAAATCTTGTGACAGCAAGAACGGAAGGTGTAATCTTCAAACTTTTAGAGATTACAACTACAGGAATGCCTGTCACAAAGAAGATGAATAGGAAGAAGATGAAGAAGTAGAATATGAAGAAGAATAATAGTTGAATGAGAAGAATATGAAGAATGTTAAAAAAAAGAATAATAGAAAGAAGTTGAAGAAGAAGATAAATAAGGTGAAGAAGAAGTGGGAGAAGTAAAAAAGAAGGTGAAGAGCATGGAAGTAGTGAAACATACATATGTGCCAAAATAGAAAAAAGGTTAACAACATAGTCAATTTCTTCGTAACTCCGAACGTCTTAAAAAAAATTTTATTCCTGCTATTTCATTTGATTGGGCTAAACCTCTATGCCTTTAATGTCTCCTCCATCTCCCCCAATACATTCTACATTATTCTTAGTTGTTTTCCTTCATGTACAATTAACCTACAAGGAAAGAAAGGGGTTATTTTAATTCCGATATTTTTGTCCCATTGACTTACATTGATTTCCGGTATTGGAATCGGCGATATCCGATAATTTTTGAGTATCGGACCGATCCAATCCGATCCGATATTATGCAATATCGGAAAGTATCGCTCAACACTAGTGATAGCCCTTTATGTAATATTTTCATTATGTGAGTGTCATTTTTAGGTGCAGACATTAATTATGGACTATAATAACCCCATTTATATCCTGCTCAAAAATTGCTGCTGAAATAGATTTTTTTTTGTGTACATACACTATTGATATGATGGACGAGAAATTCCATAGGAGGTTTATACTTTGTCTTCTTTACCCTTTTTTTCTTTTTCTTCTTCACTATCGATGATAGAAAACACTCATGGACATACTCCATTTTGAGCACGCTGTGGACACCATGAATATTCAGTTTGGAGTCATTTTATAGAATGACATCAGTGACCATTTGATATGTTTTTTATTCATGACATTGAACACACTTGTTAATTCTACATTTAACAAGTCATACATATACAGTACAGACCAAAAGTTTGGACACACTTTCTCATTCAAAGATTCTTCTGTATTTTCATTACTATGAAAATTGTAGAATCACACTGAAGGCATCAAAACTATGAATTAACACATGTGGAATTATACATTACACTTTACAAAAAAGTGTGAAACAACTGAAAATATGTCTTACATTCTAGGTTCTTCAAAGTAGCCACCTTTTGCTTTGATTACTGCTGTGCACGCAGAAAAGTGAACGGATGGTCTCTACATGCCTGGTTCCCAACCTGAAGCATGGAGGAGGAGGTGTGATGGTGTGGGGGTGCTTTGCTGGTGACACTGTTGGGGATTTATTCAAAATTAAAGGCATACTTAACCAGCATGGCTACAACAGCATCTTGCAACAGCAGGCTATTCCATCAGGTTTGCGTTTAGTTGGACCATTATTTATTTTCCAACAGGACAATGACCCCAAACACACCTCCAGGCTGTGTAAGGGCTTTTTGACCAAGAAGGAGAGTGTTGGGGTGCTACGCCAGATGACCTGGCCTCCACAGTCACCAGACCTGAACCCAATCGAGATGGTTTGGGGTGAGCTGGACCGCTCACCGCTTCAATTTTGAATAAATCCCCAACGGTGTCACCAGCAAAGCACCCCCACACCATCATACCACCTCCTCCATGCTTCACGGTGGGAACCAGACATGTAGAGTCCATCCGTTCATCTGTTCTGCGTGCAAAGCAGTAATCAAAGCAAAAGGTGGCTACTTTGAAGAACCTAGAATTTAAGACATATTTTCAGTTGTTTCACACTTTTTTGTAAAGTGTAATGTATAATTCCACATGTGTTAATTCATATTTTTGATGCCTTCAGTGTGATTCTACAATTTTCATAGTCATGAAAATACAGAAAAATCTTTGAATGAGAAGGTGTGTCCAAACTTTTGGTCTGTACTGTAAATATTGTCATATATAATATTATATATATATATATATATATATATAATTTGTTTTACACAATAGTTACTGAAGTGCCATGACATACAAAATGTTGATATGATGATTGTTTGCTGTGTTTGACACTTTCCTTTTTTCCGCTTAATGACAATGATGATGTAGTTACATATTGTTAGCACATGTATAAATACTGGTAACTGCTGCTTTATTGTTACCCTTGAGAAAACCTCACTGGCATTGAAACATTATATGGGTTAATAATAAGTTAATTTCACTGGATGTCCAGCCACATCTTCTTATCATACCATTCACTTGAGGTGGCAGGTAAGCCGCTGTGTAGAAAAAAGACAGTGAAGGGGATCCACTGTCTGTGGCAATGAACCAACTGACCTTGTCGATATATGTATACAGTGTGTCGAGATCACCGGCAGGTTCATCAAACCCTTGAATTCTTAAATTTCTCTTCACTCATCTCGATTTATGCCTGAAAGCCTGAAAAAAGGTACATAACCCAAAACCTTGCTGTAATCTATTGTATAACAGGTGTGAATTTTGGGATTGAAATTATCACTAAATAAAGAGTGTTTTGACTCATAGTCTGGGCCAAGGGCAGCATGGTGGCTCAGTGGTTAGCACTACAGCCTTGCAGCACTGGAGTCCTGGTTTCAAATCCCACCAAGGACAACATCTGTAAGGAGTTTGTATGTTCTCCCCATGTTTGGTGGGTTTAATCCGGGTTCTCCAGTTACCTCCCAAAGTCCATTGACATACTCGTAGGCAACTTAGTTTGCGAGCCCCAGTGGTAACAGTGATGAGATGACCTATCTTCAGCTATCATTGTATCCAATACAAAGCGGGTATCATCACTGAGAAGGACATTCCTCTATTCCAGGCACCATTGCCGTATTGCTTTGCACCTTTAACCTTTGAGAGCAGTGGGGAGAGAGATCAATGGAGCACCTGCACCTGGACATAAGTTTTTAAGCCCAGTGTCGTGCAAATGCCTTCTAATGGTTTGTCTAGACACTGTATGATGCCTTATTCTTTGCATGTGACATCGTATTTCTCTTGCAGTACAGATTGGATCACTATGTGTAATTTTTCAAGTCTGACAAAATCACATCGACACCATGAAAAGGCCTTCGCAAGGGTACATCTTACTGGGCCTAATCCAGGGATTATGGTGTGGGATTGGCATAATATATGATAGTCAGACCCCTCTAGTATTCATTCCAGGTCCACTAACAGCTTTGAGTTGCATTGATTTGGTTGTGGAACCAGTAGTATGGATATTTTTGCAAAGTGTTCCAATAGTTGTCCTTCAACACAACAACGCAAGGCTGCACATTGCTCATGCTACTGTGAACAACCTGCATGGCGTAAATGTGCAGCCCAGCTGCGCTTGGTGCCACATGTACCCTGGAGGATGCATGAAAGGTAATTCACAATCACCTGATATTCATTCACACTTCACATTTCCCAGGAGCCACCAGAGGGAGCCCTTTAGATTCAGGTATATAAGGGAGTGGAGAGACGCAGCAGTGGGCATTCTAGCCAGACAGCCATGCTAGTTGTTGGTTGTACCTCAGGGAGACGAGCTGAGAGGAAAGTTACCTCAGAACAAGCTGACTGATAGTTCCCTAGGGGAGTGGAAAGTGACTCTCGAAATGAGCATGAAATCAGTCTGACGGAAGGTCCTGATAGCTACTTCGGACAGAGCCTAAGAAGGAAGTGAAGGAAAGGGAACTGCAGTATTGGTAACACCGAGTCAACTGAGGTACTGTTAGAGAGCGAGCGTGCCGACGCTTGGAGAGCGGTGAAGAGAAGAAAGCTGACATCTACTGCTGCCTGTGCTTATGTTAAAGGTGTGAGTAGGATGACAGGCAAGTGGAAAAAGGGAAAGAGAGAGTGACTGAGGAGAAATAGCAACGATAGCTTACCTCCACTCTGCACCACCAGACACCGGGTCCGAGCTTGCTAGTACCTTCACTGCTAGTGGGGAAAACCGGAGACCCTGCTGGACTTCAGGTCACAGAGGGGCCCAACAGTGCTGATACGTAACCGGGGTCAGGAGAACAGGAGTCTAGCAGGACGCTGCAGATAGAGACTTAGTTCTGTCCAAAAGAAGGCTCTACCACAATGTCAGCCGGGCGTAGCTGTTTCACACGGAGTTAGGCTTTGTTTCATGCAAGTCAGAAACTCACACATATAAAGACGTAAGGAGGCCCTACACCTACTCAGTGATTACTGGACGTGCATCCTCCACCCTGAGCAGCTTCCCGGGACGTGCCTGCAAATACACCAGTAAAGGTACAGAAAGAGACTGTCTTGTGTGTGTCTGCCTCATTGCCCTGCACCCCTGCACCGCCATATATCTCGAGGGATCAGTCTCGCCTGTGGGAGACTTAACATCTTGCTGCCCAGTAACAACCCCTCAGAGAATCTACCCTGCAGCGCTGGTCATCCTGACCAGGAACCACAGGTGGCGTCACGAACATTCTATCATCCCCTGTAAATATCCCCCTTTTGTGAGCGCCCAGGGCAACGGACCGAGCTGCGCTACCCGTGACATCCCCCAGTGAAGTGAACGGGCTCGGTGCCGAGTACCCCAAAGCCCTGGTTCGTGCGACTAATCTACCTGGCGTCACGAACAGGATCCGAAGCTTGCTATATGTGAGTCCTGTGTGTCTAAATGGACTGTTTTGTGCAAAAAGACTTGTTATGTCCCATGAATGAGACATTTTACAGACTGTCCTGTGCATTTTACATGCTGTATTGCAGTCTCTCATATTGTTTACTGTTGCTATGTGTCCCTGTGTTTGCATAGCTGAAATCCTCCCTTTACATCAAGTTTGTCCCTTCTGTCTCTCTGTCTCTCTCTTCTGGTGTGATGTCATTTCCTTCTTCTTTCTCCTGTGTTTCATTCTCCATCTTGATTTTATCAGAATCACATGTGTTTTCAGTCTGTCTGAAGAAAGTCTTTTTTACCTGCTGCTGTTTGTATGCATTCAACAAGAATTCTTAAAGAAATCAAAGTCTCTTCTGGATTCTTCATAACATGTGTGCCGGCAGCTGAGTTAAGCTATCTGCGATCGTCGCCAATTGTAAGTAAGGTGAAAGAGATCCGGCATCTCACAGAGCCATATTTACAGCCACAGGCCCCGGGGACAGAATAAGACTGTTGCTGTGTTTTTGAGATTTTTGGCGCTATTTTCCACCATTTTGCCGCCATATTCGTGCCCTGAGGCACTGGTGAAGAAGGAGGGCGTGCATTCGTGGGCGTGCCCCCCCAGTGGCGCGAAAGAGATGTCCGCCTACCCTAAATGTGACTGCCCTAACCTGACACGCCCATCAGCAAGGGAAGTCCGCCTCCTGATCCCAAAGGGAGTGAAGAGGAGGAAAAGGAAACCCCGTCCCTGCACCAAAGAACGGGACCCCCCGGATGAAGAAGGGACGGGAGATCGGAAAAAGATGGCTGCCGGAGGTGAGCTGTCACGGGAGGGAACGAAGGAGCTCACCCTCCCCAGCAATGAAGTGGAGCAAAGCTGTCGGGCTCTAAAGCTGCGGCTGCAGCAGAGCCAACCGCTCCCTGCCCAGAGCGCGCGACTGACACCCGCGCCATCACCTGAGCTAGTGGCTGAAATCTGGCCG
This sequence comes from Oophaga sylvatica, assembly GCA_033576555.1. Classification (NCBI taxonomy): domain Eukaryota; kingdom Metazoa; phylum Chordata; class Amphibia; order Anura; family Dendrobatidae; genus Oophaga; species Oophaga sylvatica. Next base: position 13,383 of record JARQOD010004234.1, on the reverse strand, counting down.
GAGGCTGATCCTGGAAGAGCTGTACCTGACCCCGCCGAGGACGCGGCGGGAGGAGAGGAAGCTGCGGAGGCCTTGCCCGGACCAGAACGCCAGCTAGGCCCGGAACCAGACACCGTACCTGGAGCAGAGGAGGATCCCGACATCGAAGCTGCCACCATAGCGGAGGCACCCGGCTCCTCGGAGGAGCCCACAGAGGAACGTCTTCTCACGCCGCCTGCACAAGATCCGTGCCTGCCACCAGCATCGCCGAAGGCAGACAGGCCCTGCGGCCTGGAGAACCGAGACGAGCCGACTCCCGCACCTGTATGTGCTGAGCGCCGCCTGTCCCAGCAGCGGATGCGGCAGATGAGAGGTACTGTGGAGGGGCAGCGGCGGCCGGGGGCTAGACATGATCCGATGGTGGAGTCGATGATCCTGGTGCTAGGCACTGGGCCCATGAATAGGAATGGTCCTGTGCTGGCACCGCCACCAGGTGTCGCCCAAGCTAAGTAAATATCTAACCTGGACAAGATTTCAGTACTGTATATAGATGATGAAGTATTGCTGCACCTGGACAGGTGCCTGCTGTATTTGAATGTTTGCAAAGTATGATGCAAAGTATTGTACCCCAGTTGGGTAATGTGTTGTGATAAAGTGTTATGATAGAAATGTGATTTTTCTATGATGCTCTTTTGAAGGACTGCGAGCTGAGGACTCTTGCAGCACAGAACTGTAATGTAAATAGTTAGCACTTCGGTGCCCCATCTTGGTTTTACGTAAGCCATTCTACCTCAGAAGCAAAACCCGTACGGTGTGGCCTTGAGTGAGGTTTGCAGCAAAGAAGTCCTGCAGCCCACCCAGGACCACCGTGGGAGGTTTGGTGCGGGTCCTCCACAAGAATCCTGTATTTATTGTGTGAAAGTATTTTGATATTTTCTATTTGCTATTTGTACACATTGTAACGTTTGAAGTATCCTTACCTCCCGCAAGGGATGAGTTATGTTTATTGTTATGTATAAAAATTGTTTTCTTTTTCAGCCCGGGAGTGCTGAATATAACTAGGGGGATGTGTAGCCCAGCTGCGCTTGGTGCCACATGTACCCTGGAGGATGCATGAAAGGTAATTCACAATCACCTGATATTCATTCACACTTCACATTTCCCAGGAGCCACCAGAGGGAGCCCTTTAGATTCAGGTATATAAGGGAGTGGAGAGACGCAGCAGTGGGCATTCTAGCCAGACAGCCATGCTAGTTGTTGGTTGTACCTCAGGGAGACGAGCTGAGAGGAAAGTTACCTCAGAACGAGCTGACTGATAGTTCCCTAGGGAGTGGAAAGTGACTCTCGAAGTGAGCATGAAATCAGTCTGACGGAAGGTCCTGATAGCTACTTCGGACAGAGCCTAAGAAGGAAGTGAAGGAAAGGGAACTGCAGTATTGGTAACACCGAGTCAACTGAGGTACTGTTAGAGAGCGAGCGTGCCGACGCTTGGAGAGCGGTGAAGAGAAGAAAGCTGACATCTACTGCTGCCTGTGCTTATGTTAAAGGTGTGAGTAGGACGACAGGCAAGTGGAAAAAGGGAAAGAGAGAGTGACTGAGGAGAAATAGCAACGATAGCTTACCTCCACTCTGCACCACCGGACACCGGGTCCGAGCTTGCTAGTACCTTCACTGCTAGTGGGAAAAACCGGAGACCCTGCTGGACTTCAGGTCACAGAGGCGCCCAACAGTGCTGATACGTAACCGGGGTCAGGAGAACAGGAGTCTAGCAGGACGCTGCAGATAGAGACTTAGTTCTGTCCAAAAGAAGGCTCTACCACAATGTCAGCCGGGCGTAGCTGTTTCACACGGAGTTAGGCTTTGTTTCATGCAAGTCAGAAACTCACACATATAAAGACGTAAGGAGGCCCTACACCTACTCAGTGATTACTGGACGTGCATCCTCCACCCTGAGCAGCTTCCCGGGACGTGCCTGCAAATACACCAGTAAAGGTACAGAAAGAGACTGTCTTGTGTGTGTCTGCCTCATTGCCCTGCACCCCTGCACCGCCATATATCTCGAGGGATCAGTCTCGCCTGTGGGAGACTTAACATCTTGCTGCCCAGTAACAACCCCTCAGAGAATCTACCCTGCAGCGCTGGTCATCCTGACCAGGAACCACAGGTGGCGTCACGAACATTCTATCATCCCCTGTAAATATCCCCCTTTTGTGAGCGCCCAGGGCAACGGACCGAGCTGCGCTACCCGTGACATCCCCCAGTGAAGTGAACGGGCTTGGTGCCGAGTACCCCAAAGCCCTGGTTCGTGCGACTCATAAACATGCTACCATAATGCACAACAGACCACAGCGCTCCTTGGTTGCAATGAAGAAAATAGTATTAATCTTTCAGCAGGTACCATAATTTATAAGATGACCAACATTTTGGACATTGATCAGGGACTGATAAAAGCAATGTGGTGGATGCTCAGTAGATTGGTTAACAGAATACTGCAGCAGCCTTTCCCAGCAGGAATGTGCTGTCATTCTCTCCACTGAGCGCCCATCACGCTGCTCCCACCAGGCCGTGAACAAGGTCCAGAAGGACCGAAACAATGACTGTCTTGTAAAGTGTGACACATGCTGCTGACAAATCAATAACTTTTTCTCAACTTCAATTTAAGAATACTGTGGTCTTTTGTGCATTACTGTCTAACATCCATCTTACCACTGAGTACCACTATCCAGGTAGAATGCAGACACTAACCTTTCTAAACATGTTACCATGAACTATAGCAGGGTTCCCCAACTCCAGTCCTCAAGGCCCACCAACAGGTCATGTTTTCAGGATTTCCTTTGTATTGCACAGGTGATGCAATTATCACCTAGGCAATACTAAGGAAATCCTGAAAACATGACCTGTTGGTGGGCCTTGAGGACTGGAGTTGGGAACCCTGAACTATAGCATCTCCATATTTGTCTCACATCGAGCACATTTGTGACATCATTGATTGGCAATTGCAATGGGAGCTACCAAGGTTTATCTCTTTCTGAGCATGGTGCTCATGCTCGGTACTAAATAAATCAAGATGTTTTAAAAATATTGCTTACATTTTTTTCAGAATTTTGCATATTATTAAGATAAAACTTTCAAAATTCCACAATTTTTCCTTCTTAGAGTTGCAATCTCAGTGTTGAGAGGTGTACAGTAATAGTCACTATTATGTATGGATCTAAATCCATGTTTAAGAACAATAAAGGTTAAGAAGCATGAATATTACATGCCGAATATTACTTTAGTAGATGTCTTAGTAATCATTGTTTATATGTTTCACTTACCAAAATTTCCAATTTTCTTGGGTATTTTTTCAGTAAGTGGATAATATTTTTTTTTAAAAGTAACATAAGAAGATATTGTGGTAAAATCAATAATTCTAGACTAAGATAATATCTTAATATACAGTATATCAAAACCTCCTTCCTATGGAAAGGAGTAGATGTAAATTACAAAACTTGGATACATTCACTTGTTTCTATCAGTGGCCACAAGTATAATTGTTACCATGAAACGTTAGCTCATAAAACTGCACGTGAAATCAGGATTTGCTATGGAAACCAGGGAAACATTATTACACTACAAATCAGAATCAAACAGTAAACAATGTGGATCATGCAATCACTATGTTTCTAAGGTCAGAATTACCAGTGCACAGTTCTCTGCATACGGTAACAATTGGATACAAGCTGAGCTCATTCAATATAGACCATTTTTACAATGCCACCTTGACTTTTTCACATGACTCATTTTTATGAAATTTTCATATATTTATTTCTCTTTGATTATGTCGCCTGTTACATAAGGGCCTAACCCAGACCTTCACACATTTATCTTTACATATAAATTCACGGACAGTGGTGGCTGTCCAGCGACATTAGTCAACTTCTCTACAAAGCTGGAACTATACTGTGCACTCTGACACTACAAACAAAAAAATTGAAGGTGAGAAATCACTTAGAATAAAGAAAGAGGGTCACTTTTTTCAGTGGAAGGCACAGGAAAAATACTGGGGTGATTTTGTCAAGGAAAAAAATGTTGCTAATGATGTTACGGTAAATCGTCTCTCACTCCGTGATTGTGAAATATGAACGAATCCCATCACAGCCTCCATTGTTCAAAAAGAGTATACAGTGCAGAATTCTGTATGGAAACGCGTAGCAGAATATGCTTTCCTATATAGGTAAAGGAAGGTACACAAGCCTTCCTTAGGCATCTGTCAGATTAATAGCGCCTATGGATGCATAACATAAGCCTTCCTGGTGCATACACAAATTATACACACAAAAAAATTACATGTATCAGTCAAAAAATTGTCTAGACAATTTCCGAACAGAAAATAATAAATATCAATCTAAAAAAGTAACATAGCTTTGAAAATAATTATGCTACATATATTAGTTTTATATAAAAAAAAAAAGTTTGAAAACGGAAACAATCTTCAGAATTGGTTTCCTGGCCAAAGATGTGCAAAGGTCTGCCATTGTTAATGTCTGTAAATGCCTGAAAAGGTTTATGTATCATAACAAGCGATATTATTTTCAGCATATAATTTTTGCCAAATGTTAAACAATGCGATTACATGCTGTTAATGTATACAGCTTTTAAATTATAATATATTGGATTTGAATATAGAATAGTGCTGCTAAACAACCCAACATAGGTGAATCTATGTTTTACTCCATGTGGAGCAAAAATTCAGTTTAGCGCCCCTTCCTTTACACAGCTTAAATGGTAGTAGGCATGTGACTGCTAATATGGGATTTGCATACTAACAGTCATGTACTGACTAGCTTCTCCTCCCCATTCTCTGAATGTCCAGTGAAAAACTACAGTCCCTGCTTCACTCAAGAGAAGCTGGTTGGCATAGAATCATAGAATCATAGAATGGTAGAGTTGGAAGGGACCTCCTGGGCCATCTGGTCCAACCCCTGCTCAAAGCAGGATTCTCTAAATCATCCCAGACAGATGTCTGTCCAGCCTCTGTTTGAAGACTTCCATTGAAGGAGAACTCACCACCTTTCGTGGCAGCCTGTTCCACTCCTTGATCACCCTAACTGTCAAAAAGTTTTTTCTAATATCTAATCTGTGTCTCCTCCCCTTCAGTTTCATCCCATTGCTTCTAGTCTTTCCTTGTGCAAATGAGAATAAAGATGATCCTTCTACAATGTGACAGCCCTTGAGATATTTGTAGACAGCTATTAAGTCTCCTCTCAGTCTTCTTTTTTGCAAGCTAAACATTCCCAAATCCTGCAACCGTTCCTCATAGGACATGGTTTGCAGACCGGTCACCATTCTGGTGGCTCTTCTCTGAACTTGCTCCAGTTTGTTGATGTCTTTTTTAAAATGTGGTGCCCAAAACTGGACACAGTATTCCAGATGAGGCATGTAAGTATGAAAATCGCGTGTGAGTGGCCATGTAATGACCGCTAGAATTCGCTAGCATAGCCAAATCCTGTCAGTGAGTATATTACAAACTATTAGAAATAGATGTTCCTGTTACCTATACGATGAAAGAACTGATTGGAGGCTTGTTGTGTGAACAGATGAAAGCTTCTATAACTACTCAACACACAAAAGAATAAAATAACAAATAACAGCGCGACTCCCTGATATTTTTACCTTGGTCTTCACATTGTGGAAAACTCCTGGAAGTGGTTTTTCTCTTTTGCAAAAAGACCCATTCCAAAGCCCGAGTTGTGCCTCAGATTGCACAACCTCATCAGGTGAGCAAGTTTCCTTTACAACTCACCTTTTCATTTAATCCAATTTTACCACACTTTTTCTCCTTTAGAATCATTTTACCATTTTTCAGTATTAGAATTTGACATGCTTTGGTGCTTAGTTTTATAACTAATGCTTCTAACATAAATACAGATGTAGTAATCCTTTACTTATCAGAGAAATAAATACTTTATTAACATGGCCAGGTATCACGTTATCTGACAAGTTATGGATTACTACATGTGTGTAGGATTACAACCAATAACAGTAAATGAATACTGCACCATAACCACCATTAGTACAGAAATACAGCACTACAACCACCATCAGCACATGAATAAATCACCAAAATCACCATCAGTACTGAAATACAGCTTCTCAATCACCAACAATACACTAATATATTATCAAAACCAACATCTGTGCAGTACAGAAATAAAGCATCACAATCACCATTTGTATATGGATACATCACCAGAACCACTATCAGTACAGAAATTCAGTAAATACAGCACCACAAGCAGTACATGAATACATCACACCTCACAAGAAGAATCATTACATTAATAAATCACCAGAAGCATCATCAGTACATAAATACGTTGCCAGAAACATGATCAGCATAGCTATACATCACCAAAACCACCTTCAGTACATGAATATCACCAGATGCATCATCAATACATAAATACATAATCAGAAGCACCATCAGTGCATGAATACATTGCCAGAATCATCTTTAGTATATGACTGTATCACCAGAACCACTATAAGTACATAAATACATCAACATAAGCACCATAAGTAACATAAGTACATGAATAAAAATATTCAATAATTCTACAATCCATTGGAGCACTCATATTATCACCGTCTTCTCCTCTACAATGAAGGAGCGATGTCAGAAGCATGATCTGCTGACCTTATCACGTTGCTGTATATCACCGTGACACTGAAAGAGACAGAAGCTGGCCTTTTACATGTACTTCCAGCTGGCTGTCAGTTTAATAACCAACTTAAAAAATGGTGGAAATCTAACTTGTAGTCAAAGTGCTGCCCCTTGTGAGACACCTTGGACCATTGTATGCAGCAGTCTGACAGTGCCTCCGCTGCCTGGGGAAGATGGGGCAAATACATAAATAATACTAATAAAATGAAAAATGCCCTTTATTTTATAAAGAGGTCTATAAAGATAAACCATTTACCTGTGATTTGTGAATTGGTTTTCAAAAGAATACTGACATGAAGCTGTATAAAATTTTAGTGCAGTGATGGATGAGTATAAAAATCAAAAAACTGACCGTCACATCCGAACATGAATTAGGTGTGAACAGGTGCCTACCTAGAGTCGCCAACTCATATCCAATCAAGTAAAGAAAGCGGCACTCTGCAGCGCTATAGCATGTAAACATGAAATATGAAAATAGAATTGCATTACTGCACTATAAATATGAAAAATTGAGAATGCTTAGCGCATAAATTGGCCAAATCATGTGAACCTGGCAGCCACGGTAAGGCAATTCTCGTTGCCAGAACCTAACTTAATGCCAATCCTCTCTTAGACAGTCTAGAACTCTATTGGAACCTAATGTGAATTCTTTCCTAGACTAAAGTCTATATCTGTTTGGAGGGGTAGTGATCCTGCTGTGATTAAAAACGCCTGAGGCTAAGGGGCGTAGTGCTCAATCAGAAGGCCAATACATATAAATGAAAAAACTGACCGTCACATCCAAACATGAATTAGGTGTGAACAGGTACCTACCTAGTGTCGCCAACTCATATACAATCAAACAAGGCAGCACTCTGCAGCGCTATAGCATGTAAACATGAAATATGAAAATTGAATTGCATTACTGCACTAGAAATATGAAAAATTGAAAATGCTTAGCGCATAAATTGGCCAATTCATGTGTACCTGGCAGCCACGATAAGGCGATTCTCATTGCCAGGACCTAACTTAATGCCAATCCTCTCTTAGACAGTCTACAACTCTATGGGAACCTAATGGGCAGCATGCATCAGCCACTGGCTGTGCAATCACATTCATGCATGTTTGACCCTGAAACACCACAGTGTTAATAGCTGCTGGAGACCAAGCCGCACAGGTTACTAGTTCTACAGGCTGGTCCACGGAGGCCACTACTGCCCGCTGACAGTGACTGACAAGCCTCTGCCTACGTGCACAAATTGATACCGTAAATCTCAGGGATCTTGGCTACCGGGGGTAGCTGAGACCCCAGAGAACATGATTAGGGTCAGTTTTTACCATCCCCAGTCTCATGATCATCATTATTCACGGAATAAAGGCGATTGCAAAAAAAAAAGTCTGATTTCCCATTCATTTCTCTCTCCTCTGATATCATCTAGCATATCAGAGGAGAGAGAAATGGGATCCCCCGGTACCTCCGGTATCCCTGCATCCTCCAGCTCCATCTCCTCGACCATTGCATCGTCCTCCTGGAAGAAGATCTGCCGTCTGACACCCGGCAGCAATAGGAGATTTTTCCTATTGGTTCATTTTGATCACTGTGACAGACCCTATCACAGTGATCAAAAGAAAAAAAAATAGTAAATCAAACCCCCTTCATCATCCCCTCAGGTAAAAATAATAAAATAAAATAAATGTTTTTTTCCATTCTTTTTTCCATTCTTTGCAGTTAAGGTTAGTGTTCTGTCCAGCCATATAATTGCTGTCTGGAAAGTCTAGTCATTTTTTATGTCTCCAATTGTTATAGACATTGCAGTTTTTTGAGTGTATTGGTCTTTCATACATTTTATGTTCTAAGGTAACAGCGCCACCTGCTGGCTGTTTCATGCATAGATTCTAGTTTAATTTGTAATGTCTTGTGGGAAGTTCCAAGAGCATTGTGGGATTGTTCCTGTTGCATTATGGTCTTGTTTTATCACACTGAAGGAGAACAGCAGCCATTATTCTCCATGTGTCTCAGGAGAAACTACATCACTCGTGTTCTTCATGTTTCTTAAACAGCCTGCTCTAAGCATAGTCGGTAAGCACTACCTAGGTGTTATAATCCTGTGTTTATCAGTACGTTTGTTGTACTAAGTAGGTAATAATCAGTTTGTGTGTTCTGTATATTGTAAACTATTTGTGTTTCATGCTCTGTGCAGCTATATATTCTGAAATGCTCTTATTATTGCATTCTAGTTTTACCCTTTCCTGTCACATCTGCAATCAATAAAAGAAGGTTACAATTTTACAGCCTCTTTTTCTTAAAGAAGACAGGGGGTTTAGCTACATGTCTCATCGCACACCCTGCTAACGTGCATGAGGACAGAATAGTAAAACGACTGCTGAGAACAAGCTCAGAAGATCAGACATACAGAGCCCCCATTATCCAAGCATACGGTTATTGCATGCGGATATTGCAGCAACCTCTTAACGGTCGGACAGAATAATCGGACCATACAGAGCCCGCCATTATCCACGCAGAGCCGACAAAGGGATATCACAGTGGTTGCCCAACTGTCGAATCATGTCTCAAGGACGAGCATCCTCTTTCAAGACGATATCACGAGTTGGTTCCTCCAAGACATCCTCCATCAGCAATGCCGCCGCTATTGCCCGCGCAAAGGCTGAAGCGGCAAAAGCAAGAAGCACCTTTGCTGAGCAGGAGATAGAATTGAAACTACAACAAGCATGCCTGGATGCAGAAAAGGCACACCAACAAGCATGCCTGGATGCAGAAAAGGCACGCCAACAAGCCTGCCTGGACGCAGAGAAAGCGCGCCTTGAAGCAACATTACAGAAACTTGCTATTGAAAAAGAAACAGCAGCTGCCATAGCAGAAGCAGAAGCCCTAGAAACTGCCGTATATTCCGACGGTGAACACAGCAGACACAGCAGTGTGCTAGGTCTACAACGAGTTACTCACGATCCATTGCAGCGTACTGCAGAGTACGTCCATCGACATTCCAAACCAAATGACGATCCAGACCCACAGGCGAAGACAGAGCATTTTGTCAACAAGCCAAGCCAACCAGATAATTCGGACCCCCAGAAAGCCAACTATCAGTGTCCCTACCGAAAGCAAGGAGATACACATTTGGATGATACTGACTACAGTAATCTTTCTCCAGAGCAGAAGGTCCAAAATCTGTCCCGGTTTAAAGAGAATCTCTTCGCTTCAGAAAGGTACTACAGCAGTTGGACGAAACCAGAGACACCTAACAGGTATGATCACACAGCACACATGTACTCTGACAACACTCCATCAGCTGGCATCAGTGCCAATCAAGCCACAATGGACTTTGCCAAGTTCCTTGCTCGACGTGAGTTGGTCACTAAGGGACTTGTAAAGTTCAGCGATCGCGCTGAAAACTACAGGGCTTGGCGAGCCTCCTTCAAAAATACCATAAGAGACATAGGTCTATCATGTAGTGAAGAAGTGGATCTCTTGGTAAAATGGCTAGGAAGTGAGTCCGCCGAACACGCAAAGAGAATCAGAGACATTAATATAAATTATCCAGATGTCGGCCTCAAAAGAATTTGGAATAGACTTGATGAATGCTATGGCTCAGTAGAGGTTATAGAAAATGCCTTGTTTAAAAGAATAGAGGATTTTCCTAGAATAGCAAACAAGGATTATTCAAAGCTCAGAGAATTAACTGACTTGTTAATGGAGTTGTGTGTAGCAAAAGCAGAAGGAGATCTTGTGGGGTTGACATATCTCGACACTGCTAGAGGTGTGAACCCCATAGTTCAGAAACTCCCATATAACCTGCAAGACAAATGGGTTACATATGGATCTAGGTATAAACAGACTTACAATGTACCGTTTCCTCCATTCGATGTGTTTGTAGATTTTGTCTCAGAACAAGCAAAAATTAGAAATGACCCTAGCTTTGATTTCATGCCGTCATGTGCCAATAACTCTGTTAGCAAACCTCGTAGAACAACTGTAGAGGTCCACAAAACTAACATTTCTCCAACAGGTTCAGTTCACAAAGAGTTCAGCTCCGGTCAAGGAGAAGACAAATCCAAGGATCCAAGCAGGCAGTGTCCCTTACACAAGAAGCCACATTCCTTACTTAAGTGCAGAGCTTTCAGAGAAAAGTCATTGGAGGAAAGGAAGGCCTTCCTTAAGGAGAATCGCATCTGCTACAAATGCTGCTCTTCAACATCCCACTTTGCCAGGGACTGTGAGGTTAGTGCGAGGTGTACCGAATGTGACAGCACCGAACATAACTCAGTTCTACACCCTGGATCACCATCAGATACTTTGCCCCAAGAGCATAGCGGGGAGCTGAATGACTCAAATACTGACACTCCAGCCATTACTTCTAAGTGTACAGAAGTTTGTGGAAATCTCATGGAGGCAAGTCTTGCTCTAAAATTTCCCTAGTGAGAGTCTACCCGGCAGACGAAAAGGACAAAGCCATCAAAGTATAAGCAATTTTAGATGATCAGAGTAATAGGTCACTAGCCAAGTCTGCCTTCTTTGATAGCTTTAACGTCAGAGGACCCAGCGCCCCCTACTCTTTAAAAACCTGTGCCGGTATAATAGAGACAGCTGGTAGGAGAGCAACAGGATACGTAGTCGAGTCTATAGATGGCCAAATGTGTCTGCCCTTACCAACCATATTGGAATGTAACCAGATTCCTGACAACAGGTCAGAGATACCTACGCCTGAAGTGGCATCGTACCATCCTCATCTGAAGCGTATAGAACGCCTGATTCCTAACCTTGACCCAGAGGCTCAAATAATCTTGCTCTTAGGGAGAGATATTCTACAAGTTCACAAGGTTAGACAACAGATCAATGGCTCACACAATGCTCCATATGCTCAGAGACTCGTAGTCATTGTAGGAGAGGTCTGTTTAGGAGGTACACACAAAGCGACAGTAGTTAACAACATGTTTACCAGGACTCTCGAGAATGGACGTCCATCTCTCCTTCAACCATGTGAAAATCACTACTTCATAAAGGAGCTGCTACACAGTACTTCAGCACCAAGTATCTTAGCGAGTAGTGCCAATGATGATTGCATTCAGAATTGGGACCAAGATCACCTTGGTTGTACAGTCTTCCACAAGACCAAAGAAGATAATCGTATAGCAATGTCATTTGAAGATAAACTGTTCCTAGAGATGATGGAGCAAGGAATGGTGCAGGACAAAACGAAGAACTGGATTGCACCTCTACCCTTCAAGCCTCAAAGACAACGCTTGCCTAACAACAGAGAACAAGTTTACAAACGATTTGTCTCCCTCAGGCACAGCTTCCATAACAAACCAGAGATGAAAGGTCATTTCTTTACCTTCATGGAGAAGATATTTAAAAACGGTCATGCAGAGTTAGCACCTACACTTCAAGATGCTGAAGAACGTTGGTACCTGCCTCTGTTTGGAGTGTATCACCCGAAAAAGCCAGGTCAAATCAGAGTAGTATTTGATTCGAGTGCTAAGTATGAAGGTGTTTCATTGAATGATGTCTTGTTATCAGGCCCGGATCTGAACAACAAACTTTTAGGAGTGCTTATCCGTTTTCTTAGAGACTCCATTGCATTCACAGCAGACATCCAACAGATGTTCCACTGCTTCTTTGTTAAAGAGGAACATAGAAATTTCTTGAGATTCTTGTGGTTCAAGGATAACGATCCTTCCAAAGAGATTACGGAGTATCGTATGAAGGTACATATTTTTGGTAATAGTCCTTCTCCTGCAGTAGCCATCTATGGGCTGAGACGCGCGGCTCAAGAGGTTGAAGCAGAGTACGGAACAGATGCCAGACTGTTTATAGAGAAAGATTTCTATGTGGATGACTGTTTGAAATCGATGCCAACAAATGAGACCGCGATTAGTCTTCTGAAAAGAGCCAAGGACATGCTCGCTGTATCTAACCTGAGGTTGAACAAGATCGCTTCTAACAGCAAGGAAGTGATGGAAGCCTTCCCTCCTGAGGATCATTCAAGTGACTTGAAGAATTTAGATCTAGGCATAGACTCCCTACCGATGCAGCGGAGCCTCGGCCTACTATGGGACATAAAAGCTGATACCTTCACCTTCCAGGTTAACAAAGAAGATAAACCCTTTACTCGCAGAGGAGTACTGTCTACCATAAGCAGTTTGTATGACCCACTGGGGTTTGTAGCTCCTGTAGTCATCGAGGGCAAGGCTATGTTAAGAGAGTTCACCACAGAGGTGACAAACTGGGATACTCCTCTTCCCACAAAAGAGAAAACCAAGTGGATGAGCTGGAGAAATTCCCTCACAGCCTTGTCAAGTCTTCATATAACACGTTCGTATGTGTCTGTACCGAGTACCAAGTGTCATGGGTGCATCGCCACGAAGATCGTCGCGATTGCACATTCTGACTTCTCACAGCTGAGCTGCTGTTTCTTTGTGTTTGGTAATGAGAGAGTTAATTTTACCTAGCTCTTTGCTAAGACTAGGTCCAGCCTCACCCGGCTGCTTTTGATTATGTTCTAATTAGTTTCCTTTATATTCCTGCCAGTCTGGGTGTTAGAGGCCGGTGAAAGCATTCATGTAGTCTAGCAGACTGGAGCGGTTCTGAGAATACTTAAGCTAAGAGCTCCTTAGTTGTTTTTACTCTTATAGCTTATAGTTTATCTCTGAGAGCTTAGGTGTTCCTACTGTGTGTGATTGTTGTATGTAAGACTTTATTT